>VYZT01046290.1:63595-122972 GCA_013400735.1 Pomatostomus ruficeps
TTAAAGAGAAAAACTCAGGATTGGTAAGTAAGAGAGATTAAATGAAGAGGTATCTTTCTTCCAATCCACAGAGCTCTTGCTGGTCATTTTGCTTTTCTATGCAGCAACTTTCGGTGGTTCCTTGAGTTGTGACTGTCTCTGTAGATTGGCAATTTCACTAGATAATTTGGGCTGGAAATGGTCTCAAAAAAGGTCTCAAGTCCAACTTCCAGCTCAAAACAGGGTTAGTTTCCAGATCTATCAAAGTTGTATCCAAGCAGGTTTTGGCAATCTCCAAGGACAAAGACTGCATGAACAGTTTAGGCAGCCTATTCCCCTACCTAACTGTCCTCATGGGGAAACAGTTTCTCTTTCTATCGAGTTAGAACCTCTTTTGTTTCAAAATGTGTCCCTTGCACCTCACTACCCTGCCATTCATCAATCCCCTGTTTTCTTAAGGGGAGGTCGGCAAGAATTATATGATTCTTGCTAAGCTCCCCATAGGCACTGTAAAGGCAGCTGCCAGGTCACCCATCCCAAAGCCACTCCTTTTCCAAGCCCAGCTTCCTCAGCATCTCCTCAACAGGAAGGTGCTGCGGCCCCTTCTGCATTGGAGGCCCTCTGCTGAATTTGCTCCAAGTTATCAATGCCTTTCACATACTGAAGGATAGCAAACTGGACATAGACCTCTAGATGCATTTCAACAAGTTCTAGGCCAAAGGGGATCATCATGTCCCCCATCCTAGTGACCGTACCCCATTTGTAAAGCCTGCATGGCAGTTGGCCCTCTCTGCTGCTGGGGCTCGCTGCTGACTTGCCTTCAGTTTCTGGCTCATCAGGATCCCCAGGTTCTTTGCAGAAGAGTTGCTGCACAGTTAGTTGGTCAATCCCCATCCTGTACTCTTGTGGATGATTAGTCCATATTTGATGCAGGACTTTGATTTTGTCTTTGTTGATTTTTAAAATGGATCTCTTGGGTAACCCCTACAGCTCTGAATACCAGCCCTGCCCTCAAGCATATTAATTGCACTCTGCAGTTTGTTGTCATCTCCAGACCTGACAAGTGTGCACACTCTTATCTCCCCTGGATCACTGACAAGACATTAAACGGGGCAGGTACCCATAGACTCTTGCAGTACCCTGCCTCTGGGTAGATTAGATTTCATTAATCAGTGACTTCTGAGCTCGAGCACTTACCCGCTTTTTCATCCATCTAATTTTCCATCCATCTGCTCTGTAACCCTCCAACTTGAATGCAAGAATATAAACAGATTGCGTCAAAAGCCTTGCTAAAATTAAATTTGTCAAATATTCTCTACCTTTCTCTATCCCCAAATCCCATCAAGGCAATTAGGCCAGTCAGGCATGATTTGCCCATTGTAAATTTGTGCTATGGCATTGCTCAGAGACTGGGTGGGCATCAGTCTGCTGGTGGGATGTGTTGAGTGATTGCCTTTCAATCTCTTGATTTTCTTTCTTTCTTTTTCCTTTACATACTAAACTGTCTTTTTCTCAATCCATGAGTTTTCTTGCTGTTGTCCTTCCAATTCTCCCCCCACCTCACTAGGGGAAAGTGAGCAAGTGATGGAGCAGGGGCTTAGCTACCAGTCAGGGTAAACCCATCACACCCCATCCATCACAGAGGGTGCACAGGAATCAATTATGTTGCATTGATCACTTGTATTGCCTGTATTGTCATAGCCTGTATTGTCATCCTCATTCAGAGTAATGGAGTTTATAATCTATATGTGACGTAAATTTTGCTATTTCCTGGCCAACCTGTGCTTAGTTACTCTGCTTTAGGGATATTCATTAAAAGTGTGTATCTGAGTACACGCTGACTTCAAAATAATTGTTTTAAGACATGTCTCTCTGTTGTTTTGTGTTTAATACATTTACTGATGGATATGTAATAATGATCAAAATCTTTCAAGAATGTAATGATTAGAGAGATTATTTCAGAGTTTATACCATTGATATTGAGAACATTCGCAAAGCAGTTGTGCATTGCTCCCTGCATTTCTGCTGTGCTAATCTGGGTGTGGCATCGACTACTTAAGGTGGAGTAGGAGAGGGAGAGAATCTTAATACACAGCAAACTGCTGCCAGGCACTGCTGTTATTAGCAATTTCTATGAGAGTACAGAGTTCAGCACAATTGATACCTTGTTAGAAATATGGGTCTCTAGGTGCTGAAGCAATACAACCATTAAAGGATGTTTCTGTGTACAGATGTGCAGACAAAGAAGAAAAACAAATTGATTAAAGCATCCTGCTAAAGAACACAAAGCTCTCTCTGTGGTCTCTTCTGTCAGTCTTTGGAACTTTTGACCCATTTTTCATCTTATTAACATACCAAACAGACAAATATTCCCTGAATGCAACCCATGTTTATAAATACTGTCAGTTTTATTGACATCTCACCACTTTCAAACTTCCATGAAATAATGAGTTTGTACATCAAATTCTATCCTAGGAATCTAAATGAACAGATTCCAGGCCACTCCAGAGCTATACAGGCCATACATTCACCCAGAATGCCTGATCAAGGGCACGGGTGAGTTTTACAGACCTGTTGTTCAGCTCCTGGGGATCTGTTCAACAGCAGCCGGCAGCACAGTGATATTCTTAGGTCACAGAGCTGTTTTCTCTAGCTAAGCCCATGCAGCAGAAGTTGGAACTCTCCTTTCTGACCACATCTCTGATTGAATTAAAAAAAAAAAATAAAAGGAATTGTGTGCCAATAATTTCAAATAGAAGATAATTCAAAGCAAATTTTATTCAGTAGGACAATGAATTGGAGCAAGCCTGAAGCAGCCAAACTGCAGGTACTGCATATGGCAGACCCATCAGCGATTTCTAAGCCACCAGCACAGCTGCCTGAGGAACCTGCCAAGAGGCCAGATGTCACTTTTGGAAAGCTACATAACACAGCTTGAAGTGTGAATCCTTTGATGGCAAACCATTTTCACTGGGTCACATTCTGATCTCATTTGCATTGTTTCAAAGCTGAGATTTCAAACAAAATAAATGAAAACAGGATTTCTTAAACAAAAATATAAATGGCAAATCAACTGAATTTCTTAAAGGAAAATTAGTGAGACAGAAAAAGTATTTAAAATTAGATTCTCAATTTGCAGGAATATGGCTTTTCAATAAAAACAAACATCTATATGTTTAATTTAAATAATGGAAGCAATAAAAGTAATTAAAATTACTGCACATATTTTCCTAACAGGGTTTTAAAAATCTTACTGCAGATCTGTGTAAATTACCTTTTATTACCATTTGATATGCTAGCAAATAGGTGTGTTACTAAAAATCTAATGAGTATGAAGTGCTTAGCCCTGAATACTTCTTAAGTAATTTTTTTAATAGTCTGTTTATTAAAAAAAAGCTATCAAGATGCTACTAAAGGGAAAGTATAAAGGAAAATGCCTAGTAAAAACAAATTCAAACTCTCAGCAGCAAAGTTTAACCCCAGTGTGTATGCCTAGCAATGCCTCTCATATATGCACAATAAACCACGCAGTAAATGTAACAAATTAATGACACACCAGCATCATTACAACACGACTCCACACCTGTGGAAAACTCAATGAGAAAAATTGTGATGTTTTACTTCTAGGAAGGTAAAGGATCTGTAAAATTTTTAAAGATTATTTTTACAGGAGTTAAACTTGTCCTTTTTTCAGAGATAATTACTATTTAAAAATCTGTTTATAGGGGAATATTTCTTTTATTTTTGTCTAGTTTTGTGTGGAAATGTGAACAGTCTGATCTCCAATGCTGCCTTAACCTCCCTGATGTGCTCTGTGATAATCAAAACACATTATCTTTAGCATTCTCTGTAAGTACCACTTTACCCATGGATACTCATAAGGCTTCACAGCTTATATGCAGAGCCGCACAGCTCCACTTTGATTACCCAGCACTAACAGGTTTTGCTTCTGCGCCTCTCTCCATGTCTGCCAGCCAAAGGCCTCTAACAAGATGACATTACATTTTCTGCAATAACAGGATCCAGAAAGCATGGGAAAGTCTCTCTGGTGCTTAAAGATTATTGACATTATTTTCTTCAAGAGGATAATCTGTTATGCATTGGGCTTTTTTTAAGACAAGTGGGTCTAAATACTATTGTCAAATCTATGTTATGCGAGCTAACACCAATTCTTTCCTGGGTAACCTACAAATAGAGGATTTTTGTTGCTTAGCCACATACTTTAATGTTTTCTTTTTTTCTGCACTTTCTAAGACAAAAAAAATTACGTTCATTACACTGTTGCCAAGTCTGTTCAAAATCAATTAATATAATTCAATAAAGGATATTTTAATGGCATGTGTTAAAATTCATTATATATATTGTGTGTAAAACCTGTGGTTTAGTACTACAAGTGTTTTGTTGTACTACTATACTTGTTGTCCTTGCTTTAGTAGACTGGCAAAACACTTTATTGTAAACTATAAAAATCCAAAAGGCAATTATCAAGTCCTCTTACACAGTCTCCTATTTTAGTATTTAAGAATCTGTACAAAACAAATCTTATGTCATATCTCCTAAATATCTTTTTCTGTTTTGTACTGTCTCTGGTCTATCTGCATCAGTGTCATTCCCAAAACTGGATATATTATTTCAGATGAAGCTTTCCCATTACTGAGGACAATAATTTCTTGAGCTTTCTACAGAATATTTCTTGGAGAATGATTCTGAAATTGTATGATAGCCTTGAGCTCAATTAGCTTTATCCTAGAGAACCCTTGTGTCCATATGACAGCCTATAGGCAGTTTGTCTCTATGCTGCATTGATGAGTGATTTCTTTCTGCCTGGGAATGGAACTTTGTAGTTTTCTTAATTGAATTGTCTCCTGCTGATTTCTCCTATAGCTCCAATTTGCAAAGATTGTCCTGAAGTCTTGTCCTCACCACAAGGATATTTTTTTCTCCTATTTCAAGGATTCTCTTATTTAAGTTAGTGTAAGTATGGTATAAAATCACACCAAAGCAGCCCCGTATAAGAGTCCTTTTGGATGAATCTGCTTTTAGATTAAGAATTGAGAACAAATCCTGCTTTGCTTTTTTTCAGAAAAAATAGTTTCTTTTAATTTGAACTGTATTTTCCTCATTTTCATATGAGAATATCCTATAAAACCTGTATATAAGAAAAGCAATAGATCATGTAGTATTTCTCATTGTCCACTAAAGCATCCATTCTGAATAAGAAGGAAATTGCACCATTATCGACATAAGGATGCTGGCTGGTTTTTTTCAGATCTTATTATCTCCTAGGAGTTTACAAAATGTTTGCTTTAAAAAGAAAATCAGACCTTTTTTATTTACTTAAATCAGATTCATACCTATAACTTTCTGGTTCTTCTTTCACCTTTCTTTTAGGAGTAAATACTGTGTTTGGCCTTCTTCAATACCCTGGGACTTTTCTCATGCTCAGTAGTTTGTCTAAGAGAATGACTAATGATTACAAGATTGTATTTGCTACTTCCTTAAGTACCTTGGGGAGAATTTTATCTGAGCCTGTGGATTTGAATGCATCTGATCTATGTACAGTTTTAAAGCTATTTTTTTACACATTCTGCCTGTGTCTGTCTCTATGTTAAAATTAATTTTCCTTAGAGTCTGATTGTAGTTAATCTTTTTTTTTTCTTTTTTTTCTTTTTGGGAGGAGTGAAGTGAGACAGCATGGACTACTTCAGCTTTCCCTGAACCATCCATTATGTTTACTTTTCCCTCAAGTAAATAATAGGTCTAAGTGGTCTTTTTCTTAGTTCTAATGTGGATGTGGAACTAGATTTGTTGCTTTCTTTGGTGGCATGGTAGTTTTAACTTGGTTTTGTTCCTGGCCTCTTTTCATACAGTTTTTTCAAACTGTACTCTTTTTTAATGCATTCGTATTCTTTTCTAATGCATTTGCTACTTAGCTGTAGTTTTATATAACTACTTGCAGATTTAAAAGCCTTTCAAGACTCTGGAGGTCATCCAAAGGGCACAGTTCTATATGGATTTTTTGTGTCTTTATCTATAATATACATATGCACAGTAGGATATGTACACGTATTTATATTTTTTGTAGCAAATATTTATTCAAAACATATTTAGCTGTTTCTAGTAGATGTAGTGGAGTCTTAGGTCACTGAAGAATTGTACATTTCAAATGCCTCATCCTTGATGTTCACTCTTATTGAAAGCTGTGCATGTGTTGGAGACCATTATGTAGGATAGAGACCAGCCCCTGCAATGGTATAAATGAATGTGACCCAATACATGGATGATAATGCCAGAAAACAAAGGAAACAACCCAACATATACATATATGCCTTTGTGATAGGAGTTGATGAAATCCATTCAACTGTGGTTTTCTTTGAATTCCTAATCAAAAATTCTTCAAAGTTTCTTGGAATAAAAGATTATTTGCAGTCACCTACTGACTCACCCACCCACCCAACCAGAAATATACTTGAACCTAACTTTAGGAGGTAAAGAGGTTACAATTGAGGTGGCTAACATTTTGACTGTAGCAGTGACAACGTGCATCTGCTCTGAAGAAAAAACCTCTGAAAGAGGCAGCTGTAAAATGATCTTCCAGAAAGATGGTTAGAAAATGTCCTGATTGTGCTAAAATACCTCTGAGAAAAGAAGTTGAGGAACATGACACGGCATTTGAAATGTGATTGAATGTGTATTTGAACAAGTGATTGCACTCAAAGTTTTCTTTGCCCACATTTTTGTTATAAAAGACATTCTTAAATTCTTGGATTCAGCAGGTTTGGACAAAGGTTTCTGTCACTAAAACCTTTTCCTTCTTTTTTGTTTCTACTATCATGAATGATTAGCTGAAAGGAGGTGGTCTTACTCACTACAAATTGATGAGTTTTTTGATATTCTATTATTCATTTTTATTTTTTCAATGCATGTTAACTTACTAATTTCACAATTACCATGTAGAATTACCTGCTTGGATGTGAATTAACAAATCTCTGTAAATTATGTTAGCTGGAGATCTTATAATTCTGAGAAAACATTAAAAAAGCCCATGGAAATGCTATATATCATTGTTTTCTATCCTTTTTTTGCCATTCTTTTTCTTAGTGACATGCATTTTACTTTCTTTTTGACAGTCATGCACATAATCAAGTTGAAATCCACTCATGGGACCCTGCCTGTTACAGGCTTTCATGTATAATAAAAAAATTGCATACTCTATTTAATAAATTGCTTAAAGGAGTGACAACTTAATTATTAAGACTGAGCAAGGGGCTAGAATTGAAATATCTCATACCTGTGGATAATGACACAGTTAATCTTATCAGAATAGTCTCTGGAAGACAGCAGTCTGATTTTTGACACCTAAATTAATCACCCCAAAATATCTGCCTGAAAATGCAAACAAATGTTGATATAACATTAAGAATGCGGGAACATGGCCACAACCAGGAATAGTGACATGGCTGTAGCATAGCGGATATAGCATAAAACAAAGAACAAGGGAAGTGATAAATGATATCTTAATATACATTTTGTAGCTCCCTCTGTTTTTTTAATCCAATGCCCCCCTAAATCATATCTGAGTTTCTTGGAAATAATTTTTCTATTGAACCCACTAAAATTTCCATAGAATGAAAACTGATGGGAGTGAGAAATCTTTGCATACATAATGTATATGAGAAAAAATGGTTGTCCTGTATCTACATCAATACACATTTTTCCAAGGAAGAGACAGAACAGATACTGTTAATCTTCCTATAACCAGTGATGAAGATATCCCTGAGTTTTTGGTCAAGAATGCTCCGCTTCAAACTCCTCTCTGCTAACATTTGAAATTTGAGCTTGAGATTTGTAAATACATTGTTTACACGTGTGTTTTGGTTAAATGACTGTGACGTGTACTGTGCTTTCTCTGTTTCATTCTTCCTCTGCAGCAGCCATAAGAAGAGATGCATTGCTCAGCTCAAGCTCTGGTGTTTCATCATCATGGATTCGATACTGTAGGCCAATCAGTGTGAGATGGTGCAAGGCAAAGACATAGCTGATGCTATGAAAAATGAGTCAAAGGCAGGGCAGATGGAAAATTTCTTGAGTAAGAAGTTAAAAAGTAAACAGCTACTAGGTTTATTCAGGCTACTGTTTGATAGGACATTTAAACAGTCAATTTCATGTAAATGGTAGCCTACTGTAATTGTGTAAAACACTGTTGGTGGATTAAAAATGGAATATTTCAGCATCTTCAAAGAATTTCAGATTAACATATTTCAGGTTGAGAATTAAGTATTTTACTTCCCTAGTTTATAACTAAATAAAACTGGTTTTGTTTTTTAAACTATGCTTCCTTGAATAACACAGATCATATACCTTTTTGCCAGAATTTTTGTCTTTGTAGTCTTATCAGTTTAAGAACTATTTTCTAGAAGATATCAAGTCCTAATTTAAAAACTCAGAAAATGTGGGAAACACTCAAAGTAGTAGCAGAAGTGTCAAGGTAATGGGCAATCCTGTGGGTAAGTTTTTACTTGTCTGTAATTTAATCATAACTGTTACACTAAGCCAGCAGGAATTGCGGGAGAATGTTACTCCATTTAATTTTTAATTCTGGCTTTTTAAGCATGAACTATCAGTAATATTAGCTGTTAAGAATTATTTTTCATGTAGATAGACAGGTTCTGTAAAATGGTAAAATATTTATTGACAAAATTATAGAATGACATTTTGAAAGACAGGAACATGAGATAAAAGAAAACTATACATTTCTTAATTTAGTGTTCTGGATGGAATAACATGATTCTGAAGTCTTATTCTAATACATGGAAGCAGTTGCTTATTACTTTTCCATTAAAGTAATTTGAGCCAGTCCATTTGAAAACTTTTGTTGTTATCACTACAAATAATTGCATTAAGAAATAGTCTAAAGTTGTTGCAGAGTACATATTAATGTTTAATAATTATGTCTTATTATTTAATTCTGCCTGAACAAATTAAAACAGCCTTAGAATAGTCCTGCAATTTGGGACGAATATTATAGGAGGATAAAATAACCTTAGAATGTTAAATTCCAATTCCACAGCATGAAAGATCAAAAGAAAAATCCTAGATCTTTCGAGGAAAAAAACAACTACAAAAGAAAATTTTTGTCACTCTTTGGAAAATCCAAAATAACCTCTGACTTATGCTGACCATGAATACGATGAAGGAAGCTGTTAAACCTAGTTTCTCATTATCAAATTATTGTCATTATGCATCACATCACAAATTTAAAATAAATATTACCATGGCATAAATTTATCACCACTGCATTTGGTTACAAAGCTCCCAGCTTGTTAATAAGAGATCAGTTCTCGCAGAAATAGAGTACCTGGTAGAGATGTCAACATTAGAGGCTACGTGTGATTATACCCTACTACACCGATTAATTCATGTATCTCAGAGCAGAATCAAATCCAGACAGTGGATTTTTCTTTTAGTTTAGCAATGGAGGCACATGTCATGTGGAACTATGACTGAAGAAATATCAAAAGCTCATTTAAAATATCCCAAGCCCTATCATTCCTTTTTGCACAGGAAAGCTTTTGGGTCTTGGCTAAAACTATGTAGTTCAGATACCCAGTAATTATTCTAACTACCACAGTTATTTCTGCCAGCTGGGCAAATAATTTCCTGTGAATATTCACTGTTAAATGAATCCTTTCACTTGTACTGACGGCTTTATGTTCGCCTTATGAATATTCTAGCAAATGAGTTGTTGGAAGGAAGATGTGTCAATAAGAATAATTTTCTATAGCAATGACAGTTTATTCAAATAAAATGAATAGTTAATTCAACAACTTAAATATTTATACTTTCAATTCTGGGCTTCTCAGGCCCTGGAAATTCTTTGAGATTCAGAGAATTCCTAACGTGTCCCAATTGCTTCAGTTGTTTTGTCTTTTACTCACTGATGCAAGAAGATGTTTTTTCCTATGTATTTGTACCCATGAAAATTAGAACAGAATTGTAATTTTATCTTTAAAATACATTCGCAATCCTTATTTTGTGAACATGCTATTCACCATTCTCTACAGAAAATATTCTTTGAATAATTACTATATTTGAGAAATATGGTTGTGAGTAATTTATATAGAAGAAGGAGGATAAATTAACCCATATGTCTACTACAAATAATTACTACCAGACTCTGAGTTTTCTGCCTGATTACAAAAAAATATCAAAAACAGCATGATAGTAATTGCTGGTCAACAAGAATAATTTAAGAACTTCACACTTGGTCTGAAATCTGTGGCAGTATTTGAACATGTAAATTTTAATGTTTTTATTATTATCTCAACTATTCTAAACAAAATAATGCACTTTTTACCATTACCTTTAGATTTTCTGGTTTTTGAGCATCTTTTTTTAGAATTGAGTTTTTCTTTGTTTACAGGAACACTAATAATAATAGACTAACAATTGTTAGGTTGAGTTTAAGAAAAATGTTAATTATTTATTAAGGTCACATTTTTGAAAAATTACTTGTGGTGATTACAAGATTAAAAAAAGAAAATAAATATGCAGGGATACATAAATTAAATTTCCATTAGTTACATTTCTTGGCATGACAAGGAGTAATGATATTATTTTAAAATGAGAGTTGCTCTTGAACTAGTGTTTCACAGCTGACTTTAATTCTTGTAGTAATTTCATAATGAAACTTAATAATGTTATATTCACAATATCAGCGGGTCTTTCAGGTATGACTGCAAAAATAATTTGCTATTAGTCTCATGACTGTGTTACGTTTTTTGTATCCAAAACACCAAACAAGAAAACAAAAAGTCCATATTTTTCTCAGAAACCAGATCTAAACAGAGGCACTTTTAAGAAAGAGATTTTAAAAGGTTGTATGCTGTTTTTGTTAGTCTTGCAAATTTTTCTCTCTTACACATGCAATAAGCTTGTTTTCATAAAACCCTCCCTCAAAACAATGCAAAATTATCTGTTTTTCCCTTCATTACTTCCGATTTGAGTAGTGGCCAAAATTAGAAACAAAAATCCACAGCACCAGACATATATAAAACCATTTTAAAGAAATTTACCAATCAGATATAAAGTCTTAATTTAAATGCAACCTTCATTGTTTGGAAGAATGCACAACTGTCCCAACTGCAGAACAGAAGGTCCACTTTCAAAGTCTATGGACATAAAGGGTTTTTGTATTCCCTAAAAATGGAACAGAATTGTTTGAGTAGAACAAATGGTTAAAGTGTGTATGTTGGAAGACAAAGACGTCATGTGGAAAGCAAACTTTCTGCATTTCTTCCTCATTTAAAATGAGATGTTCACAGATGTTGAGCTATTATTGATTGTACATGTAAGATTTTTTACCTTAAATTTTAACACCAACTCTTGTATTTTCAGATTTTTGCAAGAAAAGAATTGTTAGTTTGTCTTTTGGTGATATCTACATATGAAAACACTGGTAAGTATTGGAAAACGAATCCTTTAATTCAGGTAGGTGACTATGATGGCTCTTTAGAAAATTAACCCTTACAATATTTGGGGAAAAAATGATCTATCCCAAAACGTTAAAAAAATATTCAAATAATTTCTCCCTCAATCAATACATAAACATATATAAATAAAAACTGTTCAGGTAAGCCAAGGCTTCCTATAACTTTAATTTTGAAGTTGCTCTTTAAACTATTCATTTTTTTCTCTTAAATATTGTATTCTTAATTTTGCTGAATAGATGTGATTGACAGACATACTAAATGCTGTCAAATTGATGCATTAAGGTTAAAGGCATCCACAGTTCTCTCTGTTTTGATTAACCTGACCTTTAGAAATGTTCTATCTTTAGAAACATCTATCAGTGACAGTACCAGAGGAAGAAAACCTCATACATTTCAGATTTCATTATGATATCAATATGGGAGAGGTCCTCTTTTTTGTTTCTTTAATTTACATCTAGTACTTTTGCTTCCAGCCCTTAAGCTTAAGGAACATCTCTTTAAAAAGATCATGAAGTTATCATATGCAAGTTTCCTTTTCATAGAAATGTCTTGTTTAAACAAGATGAGAACTTACCATAGTAAAGTAAATCTATTCACAATAACAGGTGAATGTAGACTGAACACTTGAGACTACCTTCCCTGCAAGGGACACTGCTGACAGCAACACTCTTCTCACTTACAGCTGGGCATCCTCCTTTGATTATAAGAAATAACTGGAATTGCAAAACTAGATTAATTTTTGGAACCAGTTTTGGCAGAAAAGATAAGCAAACTTCAAGGATATAAAAGTTCCTCAGTCCAGTCATCTATGAAAGAATTCATTTGAAGCAAAACAAAAACATCTCTAAAGTCCCTTAACATGACCAAGCTACATACTCATCCAGTCACTGGTGCAATTGCCCACTTGTGTGGGCAAAGAGAACATAAAAATTATCACTGTAGGCACACATGGGAATCAGTGTCTAGAGAGACGTAATAAATCCTAGATTCTATTTCTGAGAAGGCTTGCTCCTTAAAAACACTAGTTTGTCACTTCAGGATGATTCCCAGTTCTTCTATTTAACCCATTTTCACAGTTGTCAGGTTGATACAGATACCAAATGTCATGTGAAAGCAAGAACAGGGTTGCTCTGCCCATGGGAACAAGCCACAGGGATGACCCCAGCATAGTGGTAGCCTCAGCAAAAAGCACAATTCCCTGGGATCTGAACTTTGTGGCAGTAAGGGAGTTCATTAAAATCCAAAGCCACTGCAATGGATGAAGCCTGGGCTTCTCTCTCTATGGGGCCACAGGTCTGGCCAGGAGTCTGCTCTAGCACAGGCTTCCAATGGGGTCACAGCTTCCTTCAGGCATCCACCTGCTCAACATGGAGTCCTCCAGGAGCTGCAGGTGGAGCTTCTCTTCCAACACAGACCTCCATGGGCTGCAGAGGGACTGCTGACTCGCCATGAACTTTCCCATGGGCTGCAGGGGAAACTGCTCCAGTGCATGGAGCACCTCCTCTCTCTCCTTCTGCCCTGATCTGGGTGTCTACACAGTTGTTGCATTCACATATGGTCATTCTGCTCTCTGAGCTGCTGCAGTTGCTGTTGTGAAATCATTTATCCACTTCTTAAATCTGTTATGCCAGAGGCACTGCCACTGTTACTGATGGGCTTGGCCTTGGCCAGTGGTGGGTCTGTCACGAAGCTGGCTGGCACTGGCTCTGTTGGACATGGGGGAGACCTCTGGCAGCTACCCATAGAAGCCACCCACCCCTGTTGCCTCCCTAAACCAAAACCTGTCCATGCAACCTTGGTACAGAAGGATAGGCTTCTGGTAAAACTTCCTGACTTTTTTGGTTTTAATCCTTTGTATAACTGAAATATACTGTGTTACAGAGTTAGAAATTTATTTTTACTTTCAGGTTCCTTCAGGAACTTATTTCAAAATGGTTTTCTAAATTCCTATGATACTTATTTTTTTTCTCAATACATTTCCTACATAGTGTACTAGGTTTATTCTGATTCCATGCATCTCTTGAGCCTATTTCAATTTCCTCTTCTATCTGAGAGGTCTTTAAGCCTTTCAAGAGTGTAATCACGTCCAAGGAAGGCATAAGATATTTTCATTGCTTGTACAGCCTAAGGAATCAGCTTGAATTTGCTTTTGGACATAGTATACAAAATAAGCAAAGGCATCTTTGTACTTACTATGTAAATACGTCCCCAGGACTAAAATTGGCAGCCATCAGCATAACATTTAAGAACCTTAGAACCGGTAATGTGTTTACTATTAAATCCAAGTAGAAACAAAAATTAAATGTGAGTTTTATAGAGAACTGCATTAGCTACTCAGGGACTGTGGCCAAATTTGTATGAAGGTTCTAAAAATTGAAATAAAAATATGAGAAAATGATTTTGTAATATCCTGAAATTAAAATTGATATAATCAAAAGATTACTGATTGAACTGAATACCATAATATATTCCCCTAAGACATCCCAGCTCCAAAAAATGCAGCTTTGATCTTGATAACAGCCTCACAAAGCTCTAGAAACATCTATAGCCTCATAATCCCAAGTGCAAGTAAGAGAACACAGCCTTTGCAAGAACAGCAGAGGCCTCAGGATCTATCAGGCTTTCTCTGAACTTCCTTGGTCCACTTGGAGAATGACCAAATGCCCATTAGATATTTAGTTTAGTTGTAAATCATCTTTGCCCAGTGTTGTGAGGTGATGTCTACTGTTACCATACTGTTGATATATTTATGTAAGTAATGGATTGTTGCAGTCCAACCCAAGCCAGCAGTTCAGCCCCATGCAGCAACTCAGTCCTCTGGGGGACAGGAAAGAGAATTAAAAGGCTAAAAGTGAGAAAACTCATGGCTGAGATAAACACAGTTTAATAGGTAAAGGAAAAACCATGCACACAAGCAAAGCAAGACGAGGGGGTTGTTCTGTATTTCCCATGGACTGGAGTCCATGGGAACAGTGTTCAGCCATCCCCAGGAAAGCAGGGCTTTATCACGGGTAAGGGTGACTTAGGAAAAAAAGCCCCATCACTCCCAAATGTCTTCCCCCTTTCCTTCATCTTCTCTCACTTTATATGCTGAGCATGACTCCGCATGGACTGGGATAACCCTGTGGTCAGTTGGGATCAGGTATCCTGCCTGTGTCTCCTCACAATTCCTTGTGCACCCCGAGCCTCCTCACTGGTGGCGTGGGGTGAGAGACAGGAAAGGCCTTGGCTCTGTGTAAGCTCTGCTCAGCAACAGCTGAAACATCCCTGTCTTATCAGCACTGTTTCCAGCACAAATCCAAAACACAGCGCCACAGCAGCTACTGTGGAGAAAGTTAACTCTATCCCAGCCAAACCCAGAACATAACTAGAACCAACTTGTAGTTAACTCTATCCCAGCCAAACTCAGAACATAACTAGAACCAACTTGTATGGTGTGCAGCAGAACAAGCTGCCTATGACACTAGAAAAGAATTGTAGCATATCTGAGTGGAACCAGGGGTAACCACAGGGGCCTTCAAAGATCAGACCCAGATCCTCAATTCTACACACTAATTACAAATTGTCAGCAGGTGATAAAACCAGCTTTAGGGGATCAAAGACAACAAAGAAATATTCAGCATATAATAAATAATTGTTGCATAATATAATTGAGGACTTGTGAAGAACAACCAAGTAACCTGATGGTTTTGGCAAGTATATAAAAACAGTCTCATGTAGATGCAAAAGCGAGTCAGCATCCAAAGTTACCAGTACCATCATACTATTTTTGGACTCATGATACTGGCATCTGGCTTTATCAACACCCTGGAGGAGTGAGAATAAAATAGATGATTAACTGTATTATTAGTGTGAATTAGCTGTAATAAATGTATAATTTCGCCTATTGGTATTAGCATTATTTTAGATAGACTAATCAGATTATCAATAATTTCTTTTATCTTCCTTGCAGATTCTGTCAACTGCAAGTGGTGTAGTGCAACACACCAAAGAAATATCTTTTAGAAAACAAAAACCCCAACCCTGTGAGAAAAGGACTATACAAAAGGACTAAAAAAACCACAGAGGTATAGGAATAAATCTGCCTCCAAATTTATAATTGTGATATTCCTACTCAGGACTATAGGAGGTGCGTACACTGAACTTAATAGAATTTGATAAATATGGCTGTCATCAAAAGAGATCAAAACTAGAAGAAAATCACCAACTGTCAGAGTATGAAATACTAGAATAACTTTACAACCAAAAAGTTTAAGTGAGACAACTAGCTGATTTTTAAGTGGGTCATGACAAAGAGATGCAGGAGATTAAAATGATATAACTTGATGTAAGGGCTGGCCAAGGAGATCTTGTCCAGTCCTTTGTTCCTTGTAG
This sequence comes from Pomatostomus ruficeps, assembly GCA_013400735.1. Lineage (NCBI taxonomy): Eukaryota > Metazoa > Chordata > Aves > Passeriformes > Timaliidae > Pomatostomus > Pomatostomus ruficeps. The sequence continues at coordinate 79,441 of VYZT01046290.1, forward strand.
CGTTTTTGGACAAGTGTAGTGTCTTCTGTAACTTTAAAAAATGAAGAAAACTTATATGAGCAGTTTACTTGTGGTTGTAAATGTGGTTGTATTAAGTTTTCAAGTATGAATTACAAGAATATTTAGTGGATTCCACATTCATCCATCACTCAGGCATTTAGTGAAAGGCTCTGTAAGGTTTGCTAGATACTGATACTTTGTCTATAAATTAACATTGATGGTCAGGCTGTAAATATCTGTCTTTTTCTTCTGCTCTGAAATGAACTGACATGGAGAACTAATTTTTCTTGAAAACTCCCTCAAATGAAACAAAGGCTATTTCCCTTGTAGTGGGAACAACTGGACTGAAACATGCTCTTAGAAAAATTCAGGGTCAAGACCCTCTATTATGTATCAGTTAGGGCAGAAATAGAATCGAATTGTCTTTTGCCACAAAATCATACAAGTCAAAGACTAACGTTCTGGGATGAGAATTACTATAGTTGTTGAAATACTTTATTATTTGTTTACAAATTAAATACTCTGTGTGTGTGTGTGTGTGTGTACGTGTGTGTCCTTGTTAACAAATAAATACTAAATAAGTGCTGCTTTTAAGTAACTCAGAATATCTTCATCCTTTTCAGGCTGAAAAGAGGAAAAGATAATTCTCTGATAACTAGGTAGCTATGGCAATTGGCTGATAAGCGGCATATTTTGAACCCCCTCCCTTCTCCACAAAGTATGAAATGATTTTAAAATCACAACTGTGATAGGAAAGTAAATCACCTCTGCAGATCCTGAAGCATAGGGAATTCTTATGGGAAGTGAGTTAATTAGTTATTCCCTAACAATATTAGATGGGAGGGGGAAGGAGGACAGGTTGGGGAAGAAGGAAAAGAAAGGAAAAAATAGAAAAAGAAGAAAAACCCCCCTACTTACTACAGATACTTTTTTTAGATCAAAATACTTTCTGATTTTTTTTAACATTTGTAAATTATTTTCAATTGACCAAGAGTACAATTTCAGTGAATGTACTACTAACCATAAGTAAGACTATTCAAGAAAAATTGCTGCTTCCCATGATTAGGACTTAGGCATTTAAACCTGGGAGGAAATGAGTGCCACTGACAGAAACAACAAAATTACAAACTAAATATTATACATCAGTGTAAAGTTTGCTTGAGTAGTTTTGAATTGGTTAGCATAAAGTTAAAAACATATAATAGTCGTAATACTCTCCAAATATGCACTCATAAAACTGTGAAAAGAGTATTGTCTCATTATACAACATTTTTCCTATATTATTTTCATATTATTAAAAAATCAGGAATAGCTTTCATTACCAGTTATGATAATCGCTATTACCTTAAACATCAGCAGCATCAGAACAATGGACTGCATTCTGCTCTTGAGTTGCAGTTCTGAACAGAGACAGTAGTTTCTGATTGTCAGAATCAAATAACAGGTATTGTATTTCAATTAGGAGGCAGTATAAGTTAAATGTATCAATTATCCAATACAGAAGGGAGTACACTTGGGATAGAAATTATATTAGGAATAGCCTAATTTCCTGTGAATGTAATTTTTCCTCAATATTAATCAATAATAAGAACATCACTGAAGACCATATTTTCCTCTTTTTTGATGCATCAAGTTTATATCTTTCAGATCAGTTACACTTTTCACATATTATGGGTATATAGGATTGAGATCTTCCAGGGAGTATGTATGGCATATGGCTTGGCATATGGCTATTGTCTGTATTTCCACATTTTTCTCTATAATTTCTTGAAAATTTTTTAGAACAAAGCCTTTGATTTTTCTGTGAGCCCATGACTTGCACCCTAGAGATAAAGACTAGCTCTTCATTGCCAGAATAACCAAGAATATTTGGCATAATTTTATACAACATATGCATCTTATTTTAAAAATCTTCTTTGCATTAAAGGCATTTACAAACAGTTCATCTACATGTATTCCACAAATTATCCTGCTTGAATTCTAAAGAGAATTAACTTTAATCTTCTCATATATTGTTTCTCAACCGTTAGCTCTGTATCTGTGTCAATTGCTCATTTGACTTTGTATGAATAACCAAGCAGTCAATTTGTACTGTAACTTGAAGGTAACTCCCTGAGAAGGCTGCAGTTGTTTTTCCTGTGAAGAAGTTTTTGGTATCACCAAAATCTATTGCTTGTAAGTTTACTAGCTAAGTCCTTATGCAGTAAAATAAGCAAACTATGCAACCACTTCCATACTAGCTTACTTGTGAATATACACACACCTAAGATGGTATGGTGCTTCCTGTTATGCTTCAGAATTCTGAGTCATAAATCAGTACAAAACACAAACTTCAACCCTGTTTTTTGGGGGGGTTTTTTGTGAAAGATTTGTGCTGGGTGACATTTTATGTGCAAACGCTCGAAGATGTACCATGTTTCTTGGTATTGCCTTACACTCTGTTATGCCCTAAATTTTCAGAAAACGTGATTTACTGGTTACTAGCATATCAGATATTCTGATTTAGGGTACTTTGTTGTAAACAGGCAATAGGGTGGAATAACACAAATGAATAATTACTACAAACATGGTCAAACTTGTATCTTTGCCATTTCAGCTGGTGTCTCTGGTATCAGATGGAGTAGGTGAAACTGTCAGATTATTGAAGGTCCTCTTCTTTTCCACCTATCTTTCCTTCTTATTACATGCTGCCATCCTAAAATGCCTTACTCTGCCCAGTTATATACCTCATTAACCATTTTTTCATATCTAGTCATGATGGTAATTCTATCACTCTTGGCATATCTCATTTTCTAATATGTAGCATTACATTTGATTGTGGATAGACAGGACTCTCTCTACCACCTGACATCTGTTAAGCTAAGATATAACAAAAGGGTGGAGAAGTTCTTGTCCTGTTACTGCAGAGCCCATTATTCAGTTGGCCATGTTTATGCTTGGTAGGGTTCCAAAATCCAAAGCTGTGTTTTCATAGTTTATCCTTGGTCACAACTATGTGGACAGTGTGTTCTCTCCTTCCTCTCACTATATTATCTAGACTTGTGTGATTAATAAATGAAACAATAGTGTTCTCGAACACTATTGTTTCATCTTACCATCTTACCTTGTCTCAAGGTTGAAACGACTGAGTGACTTTATTGGACTTTACAAGGGTGTAATACAGTTGCTCTATAGATACAATAAGATACAGACACAGCAAAATATAAATGTAAGACATCTAAACCTCATAATGACTATATTGACTAGATATAAGTACCTAGTGCAACTTGAGAATTTTCAGGGCATCATATCTAGCCTCATATCAACTTCTACAGAAAAGTACAGACCCTTTTTAGGTCTTTTGTCCTATCTGAAGGACAAAAAAATATGGTACATCTGAAGATATGCAAATTACCTATATCTAGGGAACCTAACTGTGTTGTAGGTGTTAACATCTGAGTTAAAGTTTAAATTTCCATAGTGATCAGTGTTTTTCTGAATATAGCCCTTCAGAGATACTTGCATGAAGTTGGCAAATAAGAAACAGGACTAAAAGGAGTCTTGTGGTTTTCTGATGTAGTAGCTGAAGACTAGGAAGAATGTATCATGTCATCTTCAACATCTATCTTAGGCAACCAAATTGTTTGCTTAGTCAATTCAAGCAATTCAGCTAAGACGATTTGCCTCACCCTAAAGAAAACATCTGGGGATCAATCAACTCAGCATTTCTCTGTGGTTCCCTGACAGAACTGCATGTCTCTTCACTGACTGCCATGGGAGCCCTTGGATTGTGATGTCATCTAACTTACACCTACACACTAGAAAGGAGACAGGAGTTTACGTGTCAGAATCTTAAACTGAGTCCAGCACACATCACTGTCCTAGATACTGGAAACCAGGTTTTAAAACTACATGTGCAATGTTTTTATATTTGAGAATCTGTTGTGGATTTGAACACCTGTGAGTTTAATGCTGTGGTAGGAAATGTACTTTATCTGTTTCAAGACAGAATTAATATTGAGTTAGGAATGGATGACCTCTATAGGGACAGGTTCAAAAAGGTACTGAACCTTTTGTCATAACAGCATCTAAGTTGTGTTCCTTGTGATGCAGTGCATAAAACCAGATCGAAAGAAAACACCTAGCACATCTTCACCTTTTTATGACTAGAATTTTCACTAGGAACAAATATAACACTGTTTATCCTGATACAAAGTTAACATTTTCCCACTATATGAGTCTTATGCTACATTGTGCACTACAGGGCTGATAACTGCTACAACATCTCCCTGAATTTATGCACATGACTGATCTTAGTCTAACTACAACTGACTGCACTTATATACAAAATCAAGCATGTGGGTTTTAGGTTCATTTCACCTAATTTCCCCATGTATCTGTAGCAGCTCCAGAAGGACCCCAAATCAGTAAACCAGTATGACCACAATTCCTCTCACCAGCTGGTGACCTGCAGTAGTTGTCTACATTTGATCTATTCACACTACTGAATGAAGACTATCTAATAAATATAAAGCAGCAACTTCAGTTTCTGTATTGAATAATTACATGTTCAATAATGCAACGCCATTGCTGTTTGATAATATTGTAAAATAAAAGACAACATTTCTGTGATAGATAAAATATGTCATATCTCTGTGATAACTAAAATATTTCATGCTAGTATTGACACAACTGTTGGTTTCACATATATAAATTTTAACCATTTTTAATGTAATTCATCTTGACATTATTTCAAACAAGTGTTTGACCATACAAACCTGCATTCAAGGAAAGCAAACAAATACCTGGGCAATTCATTTCAATGGAATGAAAACAGACTTTATTGATCACAGCATTTGACTGGGAGAGTCAAATACAGAAAGAGCTGTATGGTGAGGGATCCAGAACAAGAATGTCACTACAGATTATAAACTCCAAAACAGTAAATCAGATCTAAAATAAAAGTAGCTGATTTTATCAAGCTCTCAATATAAAAATAAGATGCTGTGCAACTAAAATTTATTATTTCATGCTTCATGTTACTATTAAGACATACTCAGAAAGCAAAGGTTTGCTAATTTATTATGCTACAGTACAGTAAAGGGTGTTCTCATGCATGAACCTGAAATGTTTTTTTTAGGAATGCAGTTACCATTCATGGAGTGGTATAAAATGAAAAATAAGGAGACTTGAGAATCATAGAAAACATGCTATCAATAAATCTGCATATATTAGGCCATTTCCACTATTTGTATCATATATTTATGTGAAGAAACTAATAAAAAATACATGTCACTCTTCCCCCCCTCCCCCCCCATTCTAATTATCTACAGGGCATTGTAGTAAAACATATAGAGAGGACATATTGCTAATTGAATTATTTCTGTAAATGAAAACAGTCAGTCAGTTGGTACCTGAGACCCTGCCTCTTGGAAAATAAATTCAGCAGCATCTGAATATAGCATAACAGAAAAATGATTGAATGAGTCCTGTGGGGCATAAGTCTACTTGAGGTTCAATGGGATTATCTCTTCCTAGGTTGCCGGTAGAAATAAGGGTGCAGAATATCTCAAGGCATCTCATGATTTAGTTTTGGAGACACCAATTTATCCACATTGCAGGGCAATGAACCAGAAAATATCGTAGAGCATCATTCTGATTCAAATTCCAGGGTATTTTGTGCTTGGAATTGACAACATTTCAACATAAAGGGCATTCTTAGAGCAACATAATATGGCTTTTTAAAAGGATTGATTATATTCTTTATCCTCCTCAGTTTTTCCCCAACAGACATAACAAAGTTTATGCTGGTACATTATTTCAAAGAGTGTGGCCAATTGCAACAGAAAAAGAAGCAAAAGAGTATTTTCCTCACATCTTTCTATGTATCTTCTTTTTCCTACTCCATTAAATCTTGTTTTAGTTACAGACATCCATGAGAGACTTTCCAGAGATTTTGCTGAGTTTAGATAAGACTGGACATGATTAATGTCACTCTTCAGCTGGATACTCAGTGTAGGGGTATACTGTCTGTATCAGATTCCAAGCCCACACAAAAAAATATTCCTCCAGTCTTCTCTGCTGTCATCCAGGAAGATAAAGAACTACTTCTGTTAACTCCCTCCCTGATAGCAAATAAGGTCTTTTGCTTGCCTAAGGAATTAGAAAATGCATCTCAAGGAGTGAAAACAGAAAACGAGACCTGAATATCTAAGTGTTTGTGCTGCGTCTCATCTGAGCTCTAACTCTGTGTTCTGACAAATGAGCAGACAAGCACTGAACACCTCAAGGGAAGGTACAAAAAAAGAAGCCCTTTTATAGGTAAAAATTGACTAAAATTATGTGATATCCTTGTATACAAAAATAGGATTGAATACTAAGGAAATTTTGTTGGCTTTCTTTCATTATTTTAAGTTCTTTTTTTATTCGACTTTACCTTGGTTATCACTGTCTGTGAACTCTGGCACATGGATATAATGTATTTAGTTCCATTTCTAACACCCTGGTATGTTGGAGACAAACATTTGTGACAGGGATCCACAAAAGGGGTGACTCTTCCCTTTTTTTTTAAAGTTCAGTTGATGTCCCCAGAAGTTTCTCCGTTATTCATGGGAAATTTTGTGTTACATATATGTCATATAATATTTTACATATTTCATACATATAAAAGTGCCATGATTCATGTTAAAATATTGCCTCTATCTTTTTCTATCCTATTTCTTGCTCACTTTACTTCCTCTTCTAGCCACAGCTGTGTAGAGAGTGTTTACACTGTGCCTAAGAATAACTACATAAAAGTTTCAATGAATGTATTGTTGCTGTTGATCCCAGCAGTAAATCTTGAGACCACTACTTAAGACTAGCCCAGATATCTACCTTTTAAACATATTTTTCAGAAATTCAAGTGACTATGTTAATGACTATGTTAATTTTTTTTATAAGGTTATTGCTTTATATTTTTAAACCATAAGATTCAAAATACTTTGTCTAATAATCTTGCTGTTTTTAAATGTTACACAAAGCCCCAGAGAATAAATAAGCTTGCATAATTCTAAGAAAAATAAGCACATAATTCCTTTAATATGAGGCAAAACTCTCACAGTACAGTGTGACATTCTTTCAATGAAAATTGGTCATGCAAGTTGATCAATACATTAATAGATTATTCAGTATATATTTCAAATGTAATCTGTTAGGTCAAAACAAGTAGTAGATATGCAGGGCAATCTTTCTAGATTTTCCAGCAACTTTTCCAGTGTAATGCAGAACCTAATGATACACATCCCCCAAAACAAACATAATTAGAGAAACCAGTGAAAATTTAAAATGATTTATGGCACTAAAAATATTCAATATATATGAACTTTTACTTCTGTTGAATACAATTACAGAAGGCAGAGATTTTGGCAAAGATGGACTTAGAACAACAAAGTCATAAAAAATTAAATGATGCAGCTCTACGGTCTTTTATCACAGTTGTGAGAAGGAGTTGTAGGAGACACAGGCTCTCTACCTCTGCTCAGGAGCTGTTTTGAATCCCAGTCCTTCTATAAGCTCTGATATAGCCATGTGTGTGCCTGGACCTGTACCTTCGGATGTATGGATCTGACTTCCCACCATAACCCCAGGCCTGCCAGGCTGGCTGTGCTCTGCTGCTCTGTGTGCTGTGTGGCTACACCTGGCCATGTGGGCACTGCCTCTGCCATGTTTGCTCTCAGAGAAGGGCTGTAAGCAGCAGCTTTTCCTTGCTACTCCCTGACGTAATATCAATAAAATAGGATTTTTTAGTTATGAGTATTTTTATTTGAGAGGTGAAGAAAATTAAATTTTGAGGACACACTGACTTTTCCAAGGTGAAAGAAGCCATCACAGCTAATATCAGCCTTTAAAGCTTATGACTTTTAAAAGATTAAACTGAAGTCTACAAACCATGCATTTATTACTAGTATTGTTTACTGAAGGTAAATTTTCTCACAAGAAAAATAAGGTTGGCTGAGAAATCTCAACTGTGAGGTTCAAAAAGGACAATGGTAACAATGGATAACATATTAGGAAACATGGATTACATGGATTGGAAAGAAAAGGCTTTGCTAAATCTTTTGTGTTTGTCCTACTTGGCTATGAAGCAAGCGGAAAGGCAATACAGAATAGGAGAAAGAAAAGCGTGTTTGTTTTATCTTTTTTGTTGGGGGTTTGTTTTGGTTTTGGGTTTTTTTTGGAACCTACCCAGGAGAAAGGTAATTGTGCAATTAATTTTCATTTGTGTTATAAAGCTCTTTTGGTTTTATGGACTGAAAATAAAAGGCCATAAAGATATTTATGCTCTTGGTATTTGCATGTGATGGGGCTGACAATGACTATGCTCCTGGACAATATTTTATCTCATAAAGTTTTCAGTATGCTGAGTTGACCAGCCACTGTATGTAATAATTAGCTAGGATTGACCATGGCATTTGGATCTGGAATTTGAATAGCCATGCAGGTGTTCAGAGTCTTCTTTGATTAATTCCCTAATTAAGCTGAAAGACTGCTTCCCAGTTCCAAGAGTAGTTCAGGGTTTCAATTTTGAATTATTTGATTCCTCTTAAGGTTTTGGGCTTATTAATTTTCTTATTTATACTTATCTCACCATTCACTGAGGAATACAGTGTGAAAACTGTGTAACAATTCTGGTCGTCACCTATTTAAAACACAAGTTTTTGTGGTGGATCCAAGGAGCTCTTTCTGGGACGTAATGACGTGAACAGAGAAAACAACCATTTGGTGTGCAGCAGCAGCTTGGTCTTTATCATATTTTCATTTGTTTGCCTCTTACCAAGGTTATGGGGAGGGATGTAGAGAGAATAAACTTGCAAGCTGCAAAAAGCATGTTAGTATTCAGGAGGGAAACCCTTTTGTCACTAATGACCAGGCTAATCAACTGTGAGGTCAAGTACTGAGAGTACTAGTTGTGATCTTTTAAAACTTTTCTTTACCATTAAGTTAGACTCAAGATTGGAAGAAAGAAGCGTTTTTTGCCTACCTGTCTCATTTCCCTAAAGGGCAAATTTCTGAATACACTGGATACAGAAGTTAAGCTTCATGTATATATGTATTCAGTTCAAATCTCACATTAATCCTGATGTGTATTTCTTCCTCATTGCTCCTGATGCATGCTTCTAGAAACACCATAGTGACAAGAGATTAAGAGAAAGAATATAAACAAATTCTAAGACTTGTATCTACCTTGGTGCAAGATTAAATGAGGATGGCAAGTGTCTTTATCCTACTTTTTTCCTTTATTTAGATAGAACAGTACCTGCAGCACCATGCTACACTTTAAACAGCCTCAGAGCAAACTGCAGAAGATAATCTGAATGCAGTAAGCACCACATAGAAATCTCCTGGCTAATCCACTTGCCATGAGGAACACATTATTTGTTTTACTACATAATTTTATGTATATGGTCCCCAGAGCTCACTTATTGGGGCCAAACTTGTTCTGTTTAATATCTTTAACAAAGATCTGCACAAGGTTATCTAGAGTGCACTCTTAGTGTGTTTGCAGGCGACACCAAGTTGGGTGGGGGTATCGATCTGCGGGAGGCTCCACAGAGGAGTCTGGACAGACCAATTGTATGAGGTTCAACAAGAAGTGCCAAGTCCTGTTCTTTGGTCACAATAACCACATGCAGCATTACAGACTGGGGGAAGAGCAGCTGGAAAGCTGTGTGGCAGAAAAGGGTCTGTTTGGCAGGCAGTTGAACATGGACCATCAGTGTGCCCAGGTGGCCAAGAAGACCAATGGCTTCTTGGTCTGTATCAGCAATAATGTGGCCAGCAGGACCAGGGCAGTGATTGTCCCTCTGTACTCAAGGACATTCCTTGACTCCTGTGTTCAGCTCTGGGCCCCTTACTACAAGCAAGACATTGAGGTGCGGGAGTGTGTCCAGAATAGGGTAACATGGCTGGGGAGGGGTTTGGAGCACAAATGGAGGAGTGGCCAAGGGAGATGGGGTTGTTTAGCCTGGAGAAAAGCGGGCTGAAGGGAGACATTATTGCACTCTACAACAGCTTGAAAGGAGGTTGTGAAGTGGTGGAGGTTGGTCTCTTCCCCCACATAGTTAAGACAAGAGGAAATAGCCTCCAGATTTACCAGTGGAGGTCTAGATTGGACATCAGGAAAAATTTCATCACTGAAAGGGTTATCAAATATTGGCACAGGCTTCACAGGGAAGTGGATGAGTCACCATCCCTGGAGGTATTTAAAAGACATGTAGATAAGGCACTTGGGGACATAATTTAGTGGTGGACTTGGCAGTGCTAGATTAATGGCTGGACTGGATGAACTTCAGGGTCTTTTCCAACCTAAACTATTCTATGATTCTACCCTTGGGAATTTTATCCTGGAAATCTTACAAGATATTCTTGCCTAGGTAGCTTTGGCGCTGCTAAAATTAGCCCTTATGACAGAATAGTTGCATAATCAGGAGGTTAATTGTTTTAAGAAGAGGGCTCTACAGTCCATTTTTTTTCTCATTGCCAACTCATGATATAACTCCTACAACTGTGTTTCTGTCAGAGGTCCCCATTGTGATTGTATTTGGTATAGCAACCAGAAATACACACGCTAAGTGCTTCTGGTATGTGTAAGTTAAATTTTAATGACATTTCAATGTCTCCAATCTTTAAAGATAAATGTGAAATAATCAGTGAATCCTTGAGGCAGGGCTTACCTGTGGGGTGGGCAATGGAGGTCCTCCTTGACCAAGCCTGGCAGGTGGTGGAAGAGGGAGGATCTGCCCTGTCCACCCCAGTCATGAACTGATGGCCTCAGGCTGGGCTGAAATGGGGTTTTGGGCCATGGACAAGTGTGGAGGGAAGCTCCAGCAGAGTTAATAAACAAATCTTTCAAAAATGCTGTAAATTCTAAAATAATGATAGATTTACTCCTACCTGTGACTTGTTTGTTCAGTGTTCCAGGTCCCATTGAAGGAGTGTTGTCAAATTTTTTTAAACTTTCTTTCGTACGTAATTGAATTAAGGCAATAAATGTTTTGCTCCTTTATCTTGACAGGTGATTTTTTTGGGCTGATTTTTTTTTCTCTTTTTTTTAACACAAGATGAACTGCAGTGAGATGAAAACTAGCATCATAAATATCACCATAGAAATGAAGTATGGATTACAGTTCTAGGATATATTAGAAAATTGGATTATCCAGATTCTTTCTTGTAAGAGACAGACAATATTTATATTTTCAGACGTAACTGCAGAAGAAAAGAAATTATAGTGTATCTTAAATGAACACTGGACTTGAGCCTGTTAAAAATTTTGGGAGGAATATTAAAACAAAAGGATCTTTCTGTCCTTAGCTAAATTGTTATTAGAAAGCCAAATCCACCAGATTTAAGCTTTTATAACCTTATTTTATGTGGAGAAAGAGACACAGGCAGAATAATTTATCAAGTTAAGGTTCAGATGGCTGTATAAAGTTGAAACCATAAATATAGTTTGCTGACAAAAGACCAAGCTTAATTTTCTTTCCCCACTTTGTTTCTAAAAAGAGTAGAAATATGAACCTTCACACTGTACTCTAGACTGATGCTTGTCATTGCACAGCAGTCTGTGATAAAAAACAATTGCAATAATAAATCATGAAATCTATCAACCCTCGGTAGGGGAAAAAAGCTAATGGATGCTAGCCAGTTTTAGGAAATCTAAAAGAACATTAAATGAAACTTGGAAAGAAAACTTCTAAGAAAAGTAAGCTGCCACATTTTGTTCAATTTATTAAGACATTGTTTGACCTCATAAGTACTCAATTTTTAAAATATTTTGTTTTCTTATGTCCAGTAAATTGATAAAAAGATATTATCTATCATACATTATCTGTGCTGGTTCTAATTTTCCTCTGGTCTCAGTTCAAGGTCACATAAACATAGAAACCTTTCCTTAAACATTGTTGCCATGGTATAGAGTAGGATAAGATGAGTATTAGAATACATGCCAGATAGTGTATAGTAAAATATCACGACAGTTTACTTCCAAGAGGACATACAATTTACATATACAATTTAATAATATATACATATGCTATTTACAATATTTTACAATTGCATAGGAACTGTGAAGGATGTTTGCTATACATGTTTACTGCTGTGTGCAAAAGTTAATTCACAGTGTGTTCAAATGAAAACATATGGACCAAGGTTTCTTCTGGATAACATTAGAATGAAGTCTTTTATTCCATTTGACATGCAGCATAGCTCATTCCTGTTGTTCAAGGACAGTCTTCAGACACTTTAGAATAGAAAATGCTTGAAAGACTTTGCAGGGTACTTAATTTGTCTTACTTCACTTTATATTAAAACTTCAATTTATATTAATATTGTTGCAAAAATGAGACATCCATAACTGAAAATCAAATTCCTGCATTAAGAAGAGATGCTTTTTCTTCATAACAATTTAGATTTTTCATGGAAATATAAACTGTTGCTTTGAATCTTCAGCCAGATGACCCATTAATTCCATAAAACTTAATATTATTTTATATTTGGTATCTTATTTTTTTTGCAGATTGAAAATTCAAATTGGAGGAGTCTGGAAGCCTATTTAAATGTGTGATAAAACTTAAGAGAAAGGAGATCACATTTTTCCTCTTATAGTTAAAAGAAATAGTTTAGCATCAGACAGTTTTGGAAAAAAAAATTGAAAGATTTCTCAGATCAAATTAGTAAAACAAGTTTAAATAGTCTACCAGTTGCCATCAAATTAGAGTCTCTAAAACAGAGAGTCTCACAAACTGTAGGATCCTTCCCATGTGTGAGAGTCAGCTACTACTGTCTTCTGCACAACCACTGCCACAGGTAGAGAGAGTAGAGGGGATGGAGCACAGAGAGGATAGGCATGAGAACTGCAGCCTACAAAATAAGAATCTTCATGGTCCTTTAGGAAACATTAACATATAGAAGAGTGCCTTTACATCACAGTAAACTGGATTGGAGTCAGAGAATGCCAGAAACCTCACTCTGTAACACAACTAAAGAAAATATGCTTTGGATAAACTGGACAATTTAAATTACTGAAAGATGTTGTATTATTGTTTAAAATCAAGTATTATTGCTTCATTGTCATTTATTATATTAATAGTAATCTTCCTCAATTTTCCTGAAGGAGGAATTAAAGCCAGAAAAGATGAAGAATTAATTCTTCATCTAGAGGAACTGGAGGGTATTGGAGAAGGGAAAATGCTTTTGAAAAAAAAAAACAACTGTTCAAAAAATGCACAAGGTCATTACTAGAAAGAAGTGCTCTAATGATATAGCTAAAGAGACCAAGGACAAAAAGGTAGCTAGGTGTTCCAGTTGCCAGATGTTCAGTAGTAAGGCTGGCTGGATGAAGCAGTATGAAAGAGCTGAATCATTCCACTTGTCTGACAGAGCTACAAACACGATGAAGTGTGTACAGTACCACATCTTTTCCTTTATTCTGGAAATGTGAGACACTGCTAAGGTGTTGGCTAACAAAAGCACACTATAAGGAGAATATGTGAGTTCACAATATTGCAGTGGGGAATCAGCAAGTGGATATGCATGGGGAAGGGCAAAGCCCTTTTAGACCTTTCCTCAGCCACCAGATCCAGACCCGCTTCAGGGTCTGATTTGATAAACATGCCTGTTGTGATAATTGTTTGTAGAGTTGGAAATTGGATTTAACCTTATTAGCTCAAAAATGAACATACTGTGTGTTAGATTTGTATGATCAGGTTTTGGTAGAGAGGAGGCTACACGGGTGGTTTCTTAGAGAAACTTCCAGAAGCTTCCCCTGTGTCTCAGAGAGCCAATGCCAACCGGCTTGAAGATGGACCTGCCACTGGCCAAGAACGAGCCCATCAGCATTGGTAGTAGTATCTCTGTGATAATGTAGTTAGGAAGTGGGGAAAACCCCCCGCAGGACAGCAACTGCAGCCAGAGACAGGACTGAAAATATGTGAGAGAGACAATTCTGCAGACACTCCCAGGGCAGGGAAGGAAGAGGGGGAGGAGATGCTTGAGGCGCCGGAGCAGAATATCCCTGCCTATGGTGAAGACTATGGTGAGGCTGTTCCCCTGCAGCCCATGGAAGTCCATGGTGGAGCAGAGCTCCATCTGCTGCCCATAGAAGAACGCCACATCTCCATGGGATGCATGCACAGGAGTAGGCTTCCGGCAGGACCTGTGGGGGTCCTGTGCTGGAGCAGATCATGAAGAACTGTAGCCCGAGGGAAGGACTCGGAGTCTGTGCTGGACTGGACTGTCTCCCGTGGGAGGGACTCCATGCTGGAAGGGAAGAATGTGAGAAGTCCTTCATCTGGGAAGGGAGGAGAGGCAGAGACAACTTGTGACTGACCACAGCCCCTGTTCCCTGCCCCACCAGGGACGGCTGCAGGGGAGTGGGGAGAGACTTCAGAAATGAGGATGAGCCTGAGAAGAAGGGAGGAGTGGGAGAAAGGTGTTTCAAGTTCTGGTTTCATTTCTCACTACCCTGCTCTCATCGTCCCAAAGGCAGGCTCATTACCTGGTGGCACTGCCAATTCACACACCGAGGCGAGGTATTCCTGTTTCTTATTGTAGTTTGTGCAAAGTAGGGAGCTAGATGGTAACTCAGAAAAGGATAACTCTCCAAAAATAAAAAATTTACACTATTTATACATTTATCCTTGCAAATCAATCACACAGGGCAAATGCACTGTGTGTTGCTGAGAGAGCATGAGGGTCACTGAAGGAATGGTGGGTGCCCTGCGTGTTGCTGAAGGGACATGCAGGTCAGTTGAGGGGGAGGCAGGTGTGGCTGAAGAACCATGAGGGTCTCTGAGAGGCATACGGGTACCCTGCATGTAACTGAGATGGCCCTGCATGCCAGCCACTGAGGGGACATGAGGGTCAGAGGGGGATGGGGGACACGGGTTCCCGGCGCACCAGTGCCCGCTGCTGCAGTGGCGGGAACCTGAGGGTGCTGTGCCCGTCCCCCACAGGGAGGCCCCGGGAGGGGCTTTATAAGCGGTGTGGGGGTCGCCCTGGTGCAGTCCCTGGAGTGGGACACAGAGGAGAAAGGGATAGCGCCATCACGGGACTGCACGGTGCTTCAGTTTGTGAGGGGAAAAGCTGTGAGGGAACTCAGAGGGACAAGAAGAACTTCATAGGGGAGGAATGCTGAAGTTCCCTGGTGTCACCTGTAGGGATCGGAGTGAGCATTTTGGGGTAAAATTGAGCTGTGTGGGAACAAACCCCGGGGTAATCTGTGGAGAACATGTAGCGGACATTATGACGGGAAAGTCGGAGGTGAGCTCTAGGGGAGAAAATTGTTTATGGGGAAAAGTCGGTAGTAATTTGTGGAGGACAGGTAGATAAAAATCTGTGATAAAACCTGAGGTAATTTTTACAGGCTAGAAGCAACATTTTCTGGGTAAAATCAGGTAATCTGGAGGGGACTGAATCAATATTTTAGCGGCGAAATCAGAGGTAATCTGTACGAGAGAAATAGAGAACATTTGTGGGGGGGACCAGTAGGAGACAAAAAGGACATTTTGAGGTGAAATTGAGCAGTGTGGAAACAAAAGGTGGGGTAATCTGTGGAGAACATGTGGACATTTTGGGGGGAAAGTCAGAGGCGATCTCTAGGGGAGAACACTGGTTTTGGGGGACAAATAGGTAACATTTGTGAGAGAAAAGCTGAGCTGAACCAGTAGGGGACAAAAAGGCTATTTTGGGGTAATGATGCCGTTTTTCTGATTCTAGAATTATGAGTGTAATAGATAAAGGAGTCTTTGTTAATCAAACCAGTTGTACTTTGTCCTGTAATAAATAACAAGCTTTCGTTATTTGTGCAATAAGTGAAGCTCGCCATGTCCTGTTAAGTAAACAAGTAGAATAGGATGACCTAATAAGGAGATCGCGAAGAGAATGAAGCAATAGATGCCGTGGAGGTCCACTGATTCTTATCTCCAAAGACCCAGCAACAGAAGGTGCAGCCGCAGATCAAGGAGCAGCAGGAAGAATGATACACCAAAAGTGTTACGTCGACAGGAAGCAAAGGACTATAAAAAGACATAAACTTTACAGCTAAAGTTGCGAGCCGTTGGTGGAGTGGTGACTCCCCGGCTGCCCAGCACTGCTTGCTCAGTTGCTACTTGCTAATAAATCTTGAATTAATTACAATTTGGCTCTGGCAAGTTTTTCACCGCAATTCCTTATAGCAATGAGCTAGACATGGTTAAGGGATAAAAGGGTTTTTGTCTCAGCATTTAATAAAGACTTTTATGATGTGCAATTTTTCAAGGTGGAATATGCTGAAATGCACACTGGGTATATCGTGTATACAATTTTTATAGACCTTGCAAATTAGCACATCTGATAAAGATTTCCCAAAGGGAAGCTTAAGTGAATGGTGTGACATTTCCCTATTCTAAAGTATTGTCCCCCAGATGGGCCTTGAGTTTAGTTTACAGAAAAATATGTTCCAGAGAGGTAAAAACCTTGGTTTCTCGAGATAGTGTAGGGCTTTCCAGCCTCCAACTGTGAGACCTTTAGGATTTTTGAGGTTTTTGCCTAGCAGAATACCAGGACTAAGCTAAAATATCAGGCTGAAAAATTACAACTATGTATGTTTAAAATACAGAGTATATAAAAAAGCTCTATAAAAAGAAAAGGCAAAAGATTATCCTGGTGTCATTCTCCTCTCTTTAAGAGACTAACAAGACTCTACCTTGTCGAATCTCTACTTCGTAGTAACTGTAGCACTGGTTTACACAGTCGGCTGTCTCACAGGCTATCACAGAGATGATAATTACAATTACAGTTACTATAAATGTTTCTTTTATCTGGGCCCAGTTTGGTAGCCATGAAGTGAGGATGTGAAAGATATGGTTGAATTTTAAGGTGTTATTTCTGTAAGCTACTTCATGTAAAATTTGAGTTTTCTTCTAAATTTTATTTAATTTTTAATTTTTTTTTTACTCTGGTCTACATAGTAACTAGTGGTGTTAACAATAGCACATACACTTCCTTGTGCCTCAAGGATGAAATTGTGAGCTATCTTGTTTTGCATAATCGCATGAGACAGACTGTCCACTTCCTCTCATAAGGTTGAAATTATATTTGTAGTATGTTGTTTAATACGTTCAATAATGGTTGAGATGTTTATAATTGTTTTCTCTAGTTTAATTATTCTATAAGAGGGAAGGAGAGTTCTGATTATACTGGAAAATTGGGGGGTGTTTAATGAGGGATTAAGAGATCGTTTTTTCATTTGGTTTTTCAATATGATTAAATATTGTTATATTTGGAACTATAGTTTTAAGGGTACAAGCTTGATATGTGTTTATGGATAGGACTTTCGAGACTTTATTGTCACATATTCAACATAACTTTGTCCCAAGTGGTAGAGTTAGTCTTAATTTTGTTATTTTCATCTTTGTCACAGTTTTTGGGTTTATTGTTTCCTTGAAGTTGTTCATATGGCAATAGGAAGGAAGAATAGCTTTTCTTCAGACACTTGTTCTTCCAGTGTCCCTTTTTCTTTCAGATGACACACTGGTTGTCAGCTAGAGGAGGAGGTGGACAACTTCTTTTTGGTGTATTAGATGGCTGCTTGATCACAGGGTTTTTTTTGTGGTGGTGCTTATTGTGTCTATTTTTATATGTTGGATTTCTATTTTGATATATTCTCCAGGCTGTACTTAACCATTTATCTATGTAATATGTCTTACCTTGCAGCTTTCTCTTTATGCCTGTTGCAGACTGGCCTATAAAGAGGAAAGCTAGTTGGGCTGCTGTGCAGGTGACTCGACATCCAGATTTGTGTATTTTCGTGTGGCTTGAGTTTATTCAGGAAGTCTGTAGGGGTCTCATTTGTGTCTTGTTTGACTTCATATAATTTGGACCAATTCGCTGCTTTAGGAATGGCAAGTTTTAACTCAAGGACTACTTATTTTGGTACTGCTTTAACTTTGCTATTTGTTCAGCTACATTAAACACATTAAGGTAATTTAGAAGAAACAAAATTAGCCTTTTTTTGATGGGTGAATTTGGGATAATTTAGAGAAGAAAAATGAGCATTTTTGAGGGAAAGTCTGTTGTAACACAGAAGTGGAGGCACCACCTTTACAATAAAACTGGGATAACTTAAAAGGGACATAGGTGACATTTTTAGCTGAAAACGTGGGTTAATTTTGAAGGTTGCTATAGTGGGTAGAGTGGGAGCAGCAAACAAAATCTCTTAGAAAAGCCCTCCTTTTGAGACATGAGGTTCAAAAAGGGTCCCCTTGCTTTCTAAAATCTTAAGAGAAGAACCTGGGTATGGCTGAATCCAGTCGTAGCCCCAGACATTGTCAAGGGTTTCTGACTAAAAGATTTTATAGGTGTAATTGAACCTTTATACAGTTTTCTCCTTCAGGATAAAGGATTGCAAACTAAATATAGTCATATAAATTTATGTGAGTTATTATGACAATGATTAGACAAAAATATCTTAATATAAGTAAGTGACTGCATAATATAGGAGCTATAAAATTACTGTTATATAATACACTGCTTTAAAGCAATGTTGAAGTGAGTATATTAAAGCTAGCAAAAAAAAATTCTTAGAAAAAGTTAACGTCACTTACCATACCAACTATGGTGGCAAACCTCTTTTGCATATCTTTGAGAAATAAATAAGGGCAATCCTCACTGTGAAGGAGGGATCTTCACACACACAGTACCAAAAGGAATATGTTAGAATACCTACCGATAAAAACTGTTACTGGGTGGCTTGAGGATCTCCCGGTGGGGCTGTTGGGTGGAGGTTGCCTTCAGGCGCAGGAGCTGGAGCTTCTCAACCTGAGTGCGTCATTGTCCCTTGGCAGAAGCCATGGGATGACGAGGCAAGAGGGAGCAAGGAGAGGAGCAGTGAGGAGCTGAAGAGGGGGCATGAGAGGCCCTCTGGGCAAAAGGCATTCCTAGCAGCCCCAGGGCACCTTCTCGGTGCCATGGTTGGCTTTGCGCTGGATGACCTCCCTGTAAACAGGGTTGGGTCTTTGCTGTAGTTGGCCTTTAGCCCTCATGCTCCTTTGGCTGCCCGGAGAGAGGAGGCTCTCACCCTGTAAGGAAGGTGAGAGCCCCTGTCTCCACAGCTGAAGGGGGAATTGGAGCTCTCCTGGCCCCCAGCCCACCCTGTAAGCAGGGCAGGGCTTGTCCCCAGCCCAGTGGCATTCTGCCAGAGCTTTCTGAGGACAGAGCGAAGCTGCTTACTGGTAGTGTGGGCACCGTGACCCAGCTGTAGCCAGGGCCTGTGTCTCTGCCTATGCTGCGTGGCTGCCAGTCCTGCTGTTGACCTGCCAGCATGCCAGCCCTGTAAGTCAGGGCATGTGTCACGACTTTGTGGAGCCCTTTGTCCCCAGGAGCAGCCCCAGGTCCCTGTAAGCAGGGCTGGGGTCACTGCTTTAGCCAGGTGATAGGAACGAGCGCTCCCTGGCCCGTCCAAAGGTGCAGGTTGGAGAAGTGCTGTGCCACAGGGCGCAGTTGCATCTTTGGCACTGCTTTGGGCTGGGACGACGTCCCTGCCGCCCTTTTTGAGGAGGCTCCCCAGGCTCCTGCAGACGGATGTGTTGCTGTGCTGCGCTGCGGCCAGGCTCGGAGTTGGGAGTTGGGAGTGCTGGGCTGAGGGGGGCGGCCCTGTAAGTGGGGTTGTGCTGTGCGCGTCCCCTGCCCTCAGCGGGCGGTTGGAGGGACCCCCTGTAATCAAGTGGGTATCCCTGGCCCTGGCCTTTCAGAGGTGTGGGGCCAAGAGTCATGGGGCCGGTCGTGTGCCCTCCCTGTCCTCGCAGCGAGGGTCCCAGCCCCTCGGCCTTAGGCCGTGAGCTGGACTGCCTGACTGTCAAGACTTGTCTTGTTCCTGTTGCCATGGGGGGAGGCCGAGCTCTGTGGCTCCCCGGGTGTCAACCGGCCTGTAAAGCAAGGTGTGGGTCTGGGAGCCTTTGCGCTCCCTCAGCTGGCAGCCTGTGTGAGGCAAGCGCCCTGGAACTGGAGAGAAGAAGCCTCTGTAGGCCTCGGGGACTGGAGCTGCCCTGTAAGTCAGGGCCAGTGCTCTGGGGTCCCAGGGACTCTGCAGTCCAGGCAGTGGCTTTGAGGCCCCTGTAAGCAGGGGTGCAACCCCTTTGGCCACTGCTTTGCGTGCCCAGCTTCATTTGCCCAGAGAGCCTGGCTCCCAGCATGGAGTCCCAGTGGGACTGTGCCAGACGTCGCTATGGTGAGTCAAGCTGAAGTTGGAGGCTTTTGTGGAGCTGGGGGGGTCTATAGGTGGTGGCTTGAGGTGAGGCTGTTGGGTGGAGGTTGCCTTCAGGCGCAGGAGCCGGAGCTTCTGAGGCCTGAGTGTGTCATCGTCCCTTGGCAGAAGAAGGGAAATCAGTTTTTTGTACACTATTTTATAAATTTTAATGAATATATGCGTCAACACCTCTCTGCTTCAGTTTTGGTAACATTTTATTAATGTGTTCTTAATCTACTCTTTTGTGTTTTTTTCTTTCCCCTCCTATCCTATTTGCTCTGCTTTAGCTCTTGTTCCCTGTGAGTCCGTGGTTTGTTCTGAAGAGGTGGTCATTGAGTTGTTGATCATTGTCTCCCACTGCTGAAATTACCTTTCCCTAGTACTTTTCAGTCTTTCTGGCTTCAGTCCTGGTAATTATGATGCAGACATCTAATTTCTCTTGCACTTTTCTTCCCTTTACCTTTAAACAAATGATTAGCCAATGAGACGATGTTCACTGTGCAATTACTCAGCCATAACTCTCTTGTTGTAGCTACTTATTGACAATTAGAAAAACATTTAAAAGTTTTATTCAAATGTTGGGGGTCTGAGATCTTGCAAAGTTCCATGTCGCTCTTATATGATCAGTTATAAATTAAACTAATTTCTACAAGGTCAGTCTGTTTTACTGGTTATGACAGTTGGTGAGTGATCTCTGCCTATCTTTTTCATGACCCAAGAGCTTTTTGTTGTATTTTATCTCTGGTGTCCCGCTACAGAGAGGAGTGATACAGAGGCTTTAGTTGATATCTGGTATCTAGCCCACAACATCTTTTCTTGTTTGTAATTTAATTTTATAGAAACACTCTGGTTAATTGCGGTTTTAGGCTTTTTACTACATAATCATGCTTTTTAAGAAAGAGAGACTGAGAGATAGAGAATTGTATAGGAACATTCTGAGCATTTTTTACCAGAATAAAGATATGAGAAAAGAAGTTAAGCTGAACAATACTTTATTTAACAAATAACATATTGTTGTCCTTGCTTTCTTCACAGAGATCAATCCCAGAGAATTTCAAGGAAGCCTGAAGCTACAGCTAATGGAGGCTTTAATACATTGTGGATGCACCTAGCTACTCACAGCGCGCTGCACAAGCCAGAACGGCTTGCTGTACAACATGCAACATAAGCAACTTTTATACTCATTATAAGAATGAAAAGAATAACAAATAGAATGATTCTACTAATATATTGAAAGTTTAATGGAAAACACAAGTTGAAAACAGTGTTCTATATTTCTCTGGGGCACAAACCCCACATAGCAGATTTCTTGTATATATGTGTATTGAGACCATTTGATGATAATCTGATTTTTTCTAAATTTGAAAAATCATCTTTGATGGGAAATAAAAGGTATTGTTTCTTCTATCACCTTAATTTTCATAGTGCTGCAATTTCTAACATGATTATTTCAGAACAAATGATATTCTTTTTATTACAGGGTGCAAACTTCTAATTGACTTATAGTGATCAACACTAATTAGCAGCATAGCAAAATATAGCATATAACTCATATAATTACTTTTTTTCTTAGAACACTGGGTGATTAATTAAATGCTTAAAAGAAGAATAGATGATGTATATGTCAACAAATTCAAGGGTTATTTCTCAAAATCTTTTGATTTAGTGGCCATTTATTAGGTTAATTGTTTGTTCTTGTGTATTAGATGATCATTAGAAAAGGCATTGTGTTAATTTCATTAGCCATTTACATTCTGCTTTATTAATTTGAAGTTTTTGCAGTAGTCTCTATTTTTCCTGGGCATTTGTGAAATTTCCTTATGTTTTCTCAAAAAACCAACCATATTTCACTTTATAGCTTTACACAGACCAGCACAAGCATCCTGCTATAGAACAGACATTTTACCTCAGTTTTGTTCATGTATTGAGGTAATGAAGTACAGACCACTGATATAAAAATCCTGATTTTACTGAAACATGCATGTTGAAAATATAACTTAATGATGTAATTTACATTCAAATGATTTTTTTTTTAGTAAAAAACCAGCAGATAAAAATTTACTTTTCAGTATTATGGGGCATTTTTTCTTCTAATATAGGACTGCATCACCTATGAGAAAAAACTATTTAAATGGTGAAGTCAGGAGAGACAGAGAGGGAATTTTTCAATTGTGATATAAAATGCTTACCATTTAGAAAAGAATTTAGCAAGTTTCCTTCTCCTTGCAAAAATTACTTTGGCATGTAATGATTGATCTCTGCTCATCTGGATGTCACATTTATTTCAAAGCTCAGCTCACATTTCAAAAAAAATGTTTTACTCTCTCTGACTAAAAAGCTTTTGCAAACCCTTACCTTTTGAACTCTAGGCAGAGCTTTTGATGATATTTTTAACTAACATAATATCCATATGGTTTAAATATAATAATTTCTTATATAATCATACTTCTTTGCATTGCAGTTCTATATTTCTACTTCCATCTTCCTCTCCTTTGCAAGAGAATATTCTGTGAAGTAAAATGCCTGAGGACAGAACATATAATTTCAGAGAATTTAAAACCTACTTCAAACCTTCTTTAAGTTTTGAGCCAAATGTAAATGAGAGATTACAAGGAAATCTGTCTTCCATTTAACCAGGTGTCCAATTAAAATGAGGATTACCAAGATAAATGTGTATCTGTGTATATATGTATCAGAACATACATACATATTTTAGTATTTGAAAACCAGTAATTAACAGTTAATAGTGCTGCTTTACAATTTTGTAATACTATCTGAAGTTCAAAGCCAAAAAATATTTTAGGAGTGTCTAAGTGGCAGGGCTTGGGATACTTTTTCTTTTTGTTTTTGTTTGTCTCCCTGTCTTAGGAATTTTTCCCCATTCTTGTTGCTGGGAAGTGATAATGGGTGGATGATTAGTTGATGGGAAGTGATAATGGGTGGATGATTCGTTGCTGGGAGGCGATAATGGGTGGATGATTAAGAAAGACAAAGAGTTGGCTCTGAGATGGGTGCGGCTAGCTAGCCGTTATCTAAGATTCCCTGGTATCTGAGATTTCCCCTCAGAGTGGGGAGGAGATATGGGGGAAATGGGACTAGTTAAAAGGGGCTAAGCACAGCTGGAGAACACTTCTTCTTCGCTTCTGGACACTGAGAGGAGAGGGAGAGAGACTGCTTGGAGCTCCAGCAAGAATCTTCCTCCACCATGGGCTTCTGTCTTCAGCTGCGTGTTTCTACCAACTCTCCACCGTCTGCTCCAGTGTCTCGAGGGAAGGAAACTCGGGATCCCTGAGCCCCCTTTCCCCTCTCAGGGGAGTCATCCCACCCTCCCTGCACACTGGGAGCACCAGTGCCCCTGCCGGCTGTGACTGTGACTGCACCAAAGGGGAATTGCCAACAGAGCAGGAAGAGACTGTCCGTGGGTTTGTCTGTTCTTATTTGTTGTGGTTACCATTGTTGTTTTGTCTGTCCCACCATATATATAAATATATTAGTAAAGGACTGTTATTCCTCTTTTCTCATACTGAGAAAATTTTACCAATTCAGAGGGAAAGGGTGTTACATTTTCCTATTCTAAAGGAGGCTTCTGCCTTCTTTAGCAAATACCTGTCTTTGAAACCAAGACACTAAGCCTTGTGAAGAAGCCAAATATATTTCTGGTACTTTGCTTGCCTTAATGAACTGGAAGTTACTCAGGCTTATTTTAATCATTTGTGACCTGCAACTGCAGTTATTAACCAGAATAAAGTGTGCATAATGTGAGTTTCAAGGGATTGAGGCTGTCTGAAATGAAAAGGAAATTTTGTTACTTAAGATTTTGGCTCAGTGATGCTTAAAATATATTTATCTCTGCACACAGGTATTAAATGACCCGTGAATGAAGTTTGATTTTCATACTGAAGGTGGAGGAGGATCTTGCTGTGTTAGTCATGCACTCCACACTATCTTGTGTAGCCTTAGGAGATAGGTCTCTGTTGCATACACATTCTTGAATATCCAGCTTTGAATTACTTAGATGATCAAAAAGATAAACCTCAACATTTAAATGTATCATGACTCAAAAGTTTTTGAAAGACAGTAAGTATTTAAAATACTTTCACAAAAGTCTATTCTTTAGACGTTATTCTTTAACAGATCCCCTAAACACCAGGTGGACTGTTTAATTGGAAAGCAGTTTGTATTTGCCAGGATGGTAACAAAACTCAGTTTTCTAAAGGAGCTGACAGATGTGGTCATGTGACAGCAGTTCTAAGGAATTAAGGAGCCCAACATAAGGACATATGCTAATGAGCAACCTCCTCCAAGCACATACATTGTGCATCTCAGTGCTCAGGAGAACAAGTGACCGAAGTCTGATGCAAAGAGGCAGCATAGAAGAGGTGGTAGCAGGATGGGTTTGACACTAATTAGTTGACATTGTAGTTGACACTTGCGTCTGGAATACTTTGTCCAGTTTTGGGCCCCACATTTCAAGAAAGACATCGACAAACTAGTGCAATTTCAGTGGAGGGCCCCAAGCTGTTTGGAAGTTGGAGCACTCACCCAGAGAGACTGAGATTCTAGTCTTGTTCAGCATGAAAAGAGGCAGGGACAGAGATACATAACTGTAGTCTGCCAGTACGTTGGTGGAGGTTATTTAGAAGACAAGATCAGAAACCACAAGCCGACCGATGTAGGAAAAAAGGCACAGGTCATAAATTACAACAACAAAGATACAAACGGCTATTTAAAAAAAAAAAAAAAAAAAAAGCAGCACTATGAGGATAATTAAGCATTGTGACAAAGTGCCCTGGGATATCATTCTTGGAGTTTACAAAACCTGATTAGAGAAAGTCCTACACAATTTTGTCTGAATTCAAGGTTGATTCTGCTTTGATCAGGTGGATGTACGGTTGTCTTCCAACAATAATGACTGATTTTGTATTTGAAAATCTGTTTGCACATAACTTTAAGGTAACCCAAGAAATGGGTGACAGGTTTCAAATGTCAGTTAGAAAATCAGTGGATTAAGTTCCATGTAAGTCATCACCTATTCATCTATGTCCATACTTCCAATAATTATATTCTACACTACTTCAGTCCATGTTATCTTGGAAAAAGGAATCAAGATCTAATGCTACATGGATTCCAAATAGAATTATTAATTTAACTGAGAGTACTTGGCCACTTACAGCATCAGGTTTGAAGCAGGCAACATCATTTTAATAGTGTTCATTATTTTATGAACTACAGACCCTATGCCTTCCTACCTCAGTTATCCCCCGTTAAGAAGGGAGAAGAGTTGAGTTTGTCCTTGCTCAGTTTCTGAAATTTTCTTTCTTGAGGGAAAAAGAAAAAAAAAAATAGGGAATAAAAAGAGCCACTTTATTTTCTTCTGCCCCTACAAAATGTGAGGATCACATTCCTTTATTTTTGCAGAGATGTGAGGATCGAGAGAGAACTGAGACCTTACCTAGACGGGTAGTGATTTTGAGGATAGTGTCAATTAGCCAGTATTTTGAATAGAGAAAATATTTCAATGTATAATTAAAAGAAACTCTCAGCTATAGTAGAGCACAAGCAGGGTTTTTTATTAATTGTTTGTTTGTTTGTTTGTTTTGGGGTGTTGTTTTTTGTTGGGTTTGTTGTTTTGGTTTTTCCAGTTTGGTTTTGTTCATTTGTTGGTTGCTTGCTTTTTTAAAGCTCCTACATCTATTTTTGCTTTAATTTCAAGTTCATACATGATTATCATGCTGGATATATAGTTCTGCATCCAAACACTGTTTAATTTGGGCTAGACTTTAACTTTTTGAATGTAAAGACAAAAGTAATTTCACCCAAGAAATGACATACTTCAAACTTTTTCACACAACAATGGCAGTGAAGAGCACAAGTGAAAATGAACAATGAGAGTTGGTAATTACTAACAGCTTAATAATGAGGTTTTTCACTGGAAAGCCTGACCAGGAGCTAAACTATTTTGCATTTCAGTGTCAAGTGTCAATGGCCCAGACTACCTAGGCAATGAAGTTGAGTGTAGAAAACTAAAGTCATTAACAAAAATCATTAACAGATGCTAAACTGTTCAGGCTGAATCTTTATGAATGAATGCCAGCTTGAAACAGAACAGAGTTCTGTCTTCCCCTTCTTAACTGTTTTAGCTATTTCTGTGCGAAAAATTTTAAATTTTAATGGACAGAACTTCCCAAAATACAAAAACCTCATAGTCTAAGAAACAGAAAATTCCTTGGGTAAATCAAATTTTAAAAATCAATCTAAGATTTTAGCCCAAATAACTCTTAGCAATTTTCCATCATTAATGCCCAGTCATTGAAATAAAGAAGACCAATTAATGCAACACCAAAACTACCCAGTTTAGAAAATACTGTTAAGAGGACAATGCATTATGGGAAATACAATTACAGGAACTTTGTCGTGTTTCAAAGATAATTATTTATGACTGTGCAGTCAGATGCTGCTGAAATATTAACCAAATGTAAGGAACTTACCTAATATGTAGCAGGAGAGGTCAAACAAAACTTGCTGAATACTAAAGCGAATTCCAGCACTGACAGATCAGCAAATACCAGTGCTGTTACCCTGTGTGGTAAATGGTCAGAATTGTACAGTGTTGCTTTAAGACTGTGAAAAATTGATGAGACTAGTGGAGAAAAACATGAGCTGTGCATCTTCCTTATCTTGTACCTGGCTGGATTAGAGCCTAATAACTGAATGTTGTCTGGGGTGAAGAGGAGATCTCGCAGCCTGGTGCTGTTTCAGTGAGGCACAGAGTAGCACCTCGCCTCTGTACCAGCCAATAGCCACACTAACTTCACAAAGAAAAACAAGCCTTGTTATAAATCTAACTTCACAAAGAAAAACAAGCCTTGTTATAAATCTGGTTCATTAAGGAGATAAGGATGAACTCAAAGACCCTCTGATGAAGTCTTAACAACCTTTACTACCATCTCAGTAGTGGAGGACCAAAGTGTTTATTCTACCTTTTTTGCCAAGTAGAAATTCTGACCGAAAGTAACCGAGATCCTCATTAAGCTTCATTAACATGTTAACTTGCACATTCTTCAGGATGCAAATGAAGGAGAACATAGATGTGTAATGCATATATGACCAAAATCACCAAACTCCACGTATAACATGTAATTGTTCCACTCCCTTGACACAGGCCAAAATTTATAGTATGAAAGGGGACTTTCAGGGTGGAAAAGGTGGGTGAGGGAAAAAACCCGTCTGGAGGGGGAACAATCTCTGACTGCTCAGGATGTGTCAATAGGCTTAGTCTTTCCTCTCCTGGAGGGACACCTGTTGGTGAGGTTTATGCCTGCAAGTGCATTTGAGCACACACGGGGATTCGTTTACATGCTTTCGTGGTTTTGATCCTGGCTAAGTGCCAGGCACCCACGGCAGCCACTCACTCGTTCCCTCCCCTGCCACAGCTGGGCAGATGAGGGAAGGAGAGGGGAAAAAACCAAGGGAATTAACTCAGAGGTCTATGAGTTGAGATAAGGAACTGGGAGAAAACGCTCCAAGGACAAACCAGGCTTAGCTTAAAAGTTGCAAAAGTGAAAATTTATTACTACCTGAGTTAGAAGGAGGATATGAGAAATAAACTAAACCTTTAAAAGACACCCTTCTTTCCACTCCCCACCCCTCCCTCCCTCCCACCAACAGGGCAAGGGGGGCAGGGTGTGGGGGTTCAGGTCAGTCCGTTTCCAAGATCTTCTTCCCCTGCTTAGGGAGAGGAGTTTTTTCCTCTGCTTTTGCCGTGGGGTCCCTCCCACGAAAGACAGTTCTCTGTGAACCTCTGTGGCGTGGTTTTTCTTGTCCACGGAATGCAGTCCTCCAAGGACAAACTGCTCCAGCATGGAAGCAGGGGGCCCCTCTCTCTCCAACCGGGTCTCCCACCTGGACTGCAGTTTCCTCCGACATCCACCCGCTCCAGCGTGGTCACCTCCTTCACAAACTGCGGGACTTTTATCTCAGTCTCTGTCTCTCACTGGGCTGCACCTGCTACGGCTTCTCCTGGCATCTACGGCTCCTGCGGCTTCTTCCATGGGAGATGCTTCCGACATCTCCCGCTCCAACGTTGGCACCTCACCCGTGGACTGCAGGTGGCTCTGCACCCCTCATGGACCCCCATGGACTGCAGGGGGGATACCCCACATCACCATGGGCTCACCACGGCCTGCAGAGGAATCTCAGCTCCAGAGCCTGGGGCACCTCCTCTCCCTCCTTCTCCACTGACCTTGGTGCCTCCATGTTGTTTTCCCTCACATGTTCTCACATCCTCCTCCTTCTCTAACTAAAAGCAGCTGCGTGCACACTTTGTTTTGATTTTTCCTTAAATATGTCATCACAGAGGCGTAACTAACCTTTCTAATTGGCCCAAACATGGCCAGTGACATGTCCATCATCTTCAGAGCCATCAGAGATTGGCTGTGCTGGAAATGGTGAAGAACTCCAGAAACTTCTCACAGGAGCCATCTTTATGGCCCCCTCCCTTCTACTAAAATCACAACACATGCACATGGAGCTATTAGAAAGTCTACTACTTTCTGTTATAACACACATTAATGCTCTGTACTTAGTGTATTTATCACCGGCAGTCCTGAACCTGCTTTCCTGCTGTTTCAATACACCATACTAGTCATGAATCTGGATCATACAAAGTACTTTATTCAATGTGATCATACCTACAGTACAGGATTGGGAAACAGCACTGTTTGTGCATCTGTGCTCATGCAAGTTTTTCTTTTGAACTCAACCAGATTTATAGTGCTAAATTTTCTACAATCAGAAATTAAGCTTAGTAACACCCAGTTCCTCTGATCTCTGAGGACTAACTGGAGTGCAAGGGGGTTTATTTTCTGCTAAATTCTTATATCCGTAATGAAACACCCTGAAACCTTTAATCTTCCTTATCAGAAGCTGTCAAACACATTACTTGATTGAATTTAGCAGCATCCTTATAAAAAACAAAAGCTTTTCTAACCTTTCAAGTTCCATACATCTTTTATATATTGCTGTCTGAGAAACAGTAACTGTTGTCCTCATTTCATTCAGACACCAGATGTGAATGTCATACTTCTTTATATTTTTATTTTACCTAATCTTACCTAGGTTCTTATGTGACTGCTTCTTCATGAGTTTGAGTTTACAATCTCTTGTTCATGTTATTTCTAATGACCAGATTGTGTAACATGTAATAACATGATATTCCCCAGTTTCTCTGTGTTTAACTTGAGCTTTTGTTTGAATGTACTACTATGAAATGATGCATCCTCTGTTCATTTTCATGAAATAAACAAATCTATATTCTTACAATTTCTTTTTTGAAATGTTTTTATGCTTTCACAATATTGCACACTGTATCTTTGTATATTTTGAAGAACGTAAATTTTACATTTGTATTTACTTTCATGTCCCTTTTTTTTTTTTAACATTTTGCCATTAGGTGACAAAAATCTCTCCAGGAAGTCTCATTCTTTTCAAATTAATCACCAAGTGCTCTTTTCTGTCACAGTATGATTCAAATCAAAATAAACAGCAAGAGCACATAACTCTTTTTTTATACTTCTGTGCTGTTAGCCGTTGCTCTTTGTTTTTCCTTGTTTATAAAATCTGTGACACTAATAAAGCATTACACTACATATGAGTGTACTGTGAGCTATGAAACAGAGGGATAAAAGCCACAGGAGTACATTTAAACAAGGACATATCTGCATAATTCTAGAAATCACTTAGTGATCTTGAGATAGGAACATGGTGACTCAGTTTATTCTTTAACATAAAAGCACATTCCCAAGCATGCTCTCCTGTAAATTGTTGCCCAGAATTGTTGAAGCTAGACATGATGCTTCTTTTTGTCTTTTCACACATTCAGGATGAAGAGAGGAAAAAAAAGTAGCAAGGTTAGGTATCAAGTGCTAACCTTGGTGTTGATTTAATGGGAGGACAAGCTTTCCAAAGAGACAGAGGATGTGTATTGGTGGCTTGACAAACACACCCAAAGTGTCACAAGGAGACTCTAAGCAATCATGTATCAGTGATGATCAATTTAATTTACAGTCTGACTACAGGGTAATTTTGCTTTCTTTGTTATTTTTACATGGTGTGGGTGCTCCCTCTGTTAGCTTTACAAAATCTAGCTATATACCAGTATCTACTCTAAAATTAATGTGGTATTTTCTTTCTAGTTAGTTCTAAGATATTCTTTCCTTAATAGCATAAGTTTGTAACTGTATTTTGCATTTCCAACACACAACCTATAGACCAATTTTACTAGCCAGGAAGTAGCTGGTTTACCCCTCTGTCAAATCTTGTTTCCAAACATAAATGGAAGGGGTTTTTTTAACAAGGTTCCCAGATTCTCTAGTTTTATTCAGCCTATTATAAAGGCTTATTAAAGTTTTTAATAATGTGTTACTATACTTGTGTCATAATATCCATATATTTATACCAGCATACATAAGCAGTAATAAAGATGAAACATTGGTATAGACAATGTGTTAAAATTAGTTAGCGTCTAAATAGTGTTTGTTTTAAGGTGTTGTTTAACCATTCCTGGGAGGATTGCATTTCTGTAATGTCTCACAGGCAACATTATGTGAACACTGTATTCATATCCCAAACAGGCAAAATCATCTCCCAATGACAACACCTGCTTCAGTGGTCCATTGATGCTATTGTTCCAGTTTAACCAGGAAACGTTATATAAGATCAAACCAGAGAAACAGAAGGCTACTCAAGAACAACAAAAGAAATACCGTATGTTATTATCCAATGATAAATAAATTATGTGCAGATGTGTTTCTGTTGTGGTGTGTTCACATCATCAACTGCTGGAGACGTGGGGTTTTTTTAGCTGCAAGTTCATGTTTCCTCCAGGAGTCACTATCAAATCCAGCACTGTGAAACTGAACATATAAGGAAATTTTTAAAAAATGGAATCTTTTTCTTACTAAAGTTTCATACAACATCCAGATTTTATGACATTTCAAATAAAAGTTTATACATTTTTTAAAGCTGAAAATATTTTTGCAATGGAAAATATGTTCACAGTAATAAAACTTTTAAATCCTTCAAGAACTGCATTTTCATTACCATGCAAATCATTGTAAAATTAAGACATCTTTTCATGAATTTTCAGAAATTTTGCTGTTGATATTTAAATGGTAATTTAGCAGTTTTTGCAGCTGCTGCTCTGAAGTGCATAATAAATCTGATAAGAGACAGAAGTGCTTTGGTGGTAACTGGGAGACTCAACATTTTTAAACACTGATTTATGTTTCTTTATTCTAAGGGTGATTCCAGCGTGCACAATGTCTGATTCAGTGGTATTTCTTACCTGCATGTCAGAAATCTGTTTTCAACAGAACTGATTTCAAATTTTCACTTTTGTAAACCACACACATAGCAAAACCTGAGTTCACCACCCCGATAATGCCAGTTTTTTTCAGGAGCTATTGCTCTAAATAGGCATATTGATTTCAGAGGTATTTAAGAGGCATAGAGCATTTATCCTTGATCAAACCAGTAGCTTAAATTTAATTACTGTCTTCCTGCTGAAAACGTGTAACCTAAAAGTTAAATACCCAGTCCTCCTCTTTTCTTTCTTTGTTAAATATACTCAATACTGTTGAACCCATCTTCTACATGTTTGATCTATAAACAGATGAATATAAAATGAACTTAATAAATCACTACTGACAGTTTCTAGAGAACCTTGCAGTTCTTATTAACGGAATGTTAAGTGAATACGGTTAAACATATAAAAGGAATTTGTTAATGAAGTTGCATTATTGTTCTGAACTGCTTGTAACCTTTGCTATTCTTTTGTAAATTTTAATGAAAATCCAGTACTGGCTGTGTCACATTAAAATCAAAACAATCAAACTGCAGTCAGTTTATGTTTATGTTGCTGGTGTTTACCTGTTTTGTATGTGCTTCATTTTTTCTTAACTCAAGTGAAGCCAAAGTTCAAAATATAATGTGTTTCTTTTGAGACACAGCAACTTCTGCTGCTGCAAATAGGCAGAATGTGATTCAGCCCCAGTTCTAATTACCTAAAGTTGGCACACCCTACCCTTGGGTAAAATGCCCAAGATCCCATTTCACTAAATGTATATGCAGACTCAACTCAGTCACACAGGTCCAGCCCCAATCTTCCCATTAAGGTGTGGGTCTTTTGTTGGTCCTGGTTTTTTCCCACGAGTTCTGTGTAAAAATCTCAGATACCTGAGGGCATTTCACATACCTTTAGATGATAGCATTTAGGCGAACATCTCAACCTAACATAAAGAGAGCTTGAGCACTGAGCAAATGTGTGATCATTGTCACAAAACCACCTCAATTTCATGTCACTCAAATGAACTGATTCTCCCTTCTTGAGGTCAAAGCTATTTTGCCTTGGATTTCAGTTTAGTTCAGGATTACTTTTCCTAAAGTCTGGGATGTGTTTTATCATCCCGTCTATCAACTGAGAACAAGTTATAAAAATTTACACAAAATATTTTAGAGCCAAAATTGTTGTTCAAAGGAATAAAAAGTGGCAGATAAAGATTATCTTGCCCAAAGGTCAATTCATTTTCAAGATTTGTAGGTTTTTTAATATTTCAAATGCTGGAAAAAAGAATCTGCTTTTTTTCCAACATCATTTAAATCCTAATTGATCCTATTGCCCTTCTGCTTTTTTGGGCATGGGCAAGTAGGATAGGAGAGAGTAAGTAATCTCTTGATTAGAAAATTGACTCTACAAACATTACATTCATCAAACAGGGACCTGCACTTCCACCGCTACAGAGTGTTCTAATGATAGGACACCAAGTGAGAAAGTAAAATTTATCGTGATTAATCCCCATGAAATCTTAAAGGCAGAGCTATTCTCAATGAACTTTCCTATCAATGCATGAACTTTCTTCTCAAACCTTATTCCTTCCTGTTACTAACTCACCATGCTCCTGGGTAGTTTCAAGTTTCTTTGGCTGTTGCTGAAAAATGTTTCAGCACTGGACAGAATCCGTGCAAGCTGTATTCATATTCTTCTGTATTGTCTGCCTGATATTTTTGCCCTCTCTCTGACTAAAACTCCACTTGAAGCAAGTCCCATACAAACGTTTCTTTACCAATATTAAGTTACAACCAACTGTTAAGCAAGTTATTGCAGTTTTAGGATTAAACCATGTTTCACATGTCCAGAAAGATGTCTTTTTTTCTAAACACTGAAATACAGTGTTTAGACAGACAGCAAAAAGCTTCTCATAGGTAAGTGTACTGTATTACAGGGGGAAAATAGGCTTTGAGTACAGAACAAGAAATTTTTCAACAGAGGTAGTGATGAAGCATGTCTTTCTCTAACTGTCCATTTCATATCTGAACTGTGCTGTTACATTTTCCTATGTCAAGTTTCTTGTAGTCTTCCATTACAGCATTTTAAGCTATCTTCTGCATTTCATTCTGAGATTCTGCCAGTTTTGTACACAGTAATTTGGCCAGTTAATAAGGAGTGCTGGTTGCCTGTTTGTCCTCTGCTCTTGGCCTCTGTGTAAACTCCACAAAACACTTCACCTCGCAGCAGCTGGTGTGTCAAACCAATGACTGTGACCCTGTACAGACACTCTGTGGAAATTCAATATTTTACAGACATGCTCCTCTGACCAATTTTGTAAATGTTCAGTAGCTTTCCAAATTTTGAGGGAGAGAAAAGGAGTGGAACAAATGGCTAAGAACGTATTTTTATATCCTGATACTAATAATTATAAGTGCATAAATTTTATTTTCTTTGGATTGTAGACTTAATCTTGCAAAGTCAAAATTAAAAAGAAAAGTTTAGTAAAACATTTTAAAGTCTTATTCAATCTTGGACCAGCTCATACCTCTAAGGAAATTTATTTTCCTTCCTTCACTTTTCTAGGGGCTCCATTTAGCTGCTCAGCATTCAGTTTTAGTTACGAATACACTTAACTCTTTCAGATTACATAAAAAAGTGTAAGCATTTATATGCATTGAGTCCAATATTCTTTGATTATGACTCAATTTTTTTGACCTCTATAAATCTGATGTAAAATGTTAAAAATCAGAATCTTAGTACTAGAGACTAAATTTGCTCTTATTTTTACTCAACTGGATAGATGTCTTTTTTTCTTGACTCATCTATGTGAAAAAAGATATCCACATGTCTTTCAACATGCATATATTTTTCTTGTAACAATAGTTTGCATCAACTTGTTGCATATTGGAAAGCAGCAGTAGAACACATTAATATAGACTGAAGCATCTTAGTTTTAGTTCTTTTTGAGAGACTTGGTCTATTGGGTCAATTTCAATTCCCATGGATATGTTTCAAGGTGCACTGTAAAAAATTTAGTATTTTTAAGGGGAAAAGTATGCATGTATTTCATAAGACACTGTTATAATTTCTGGTATAAACATCAAGGTTTAAAAAACCTCATGATGATAAATGTATAATATATTCTTTCTCATTCCTTTTAGTGTGATTGGCCTTGAATTTTCAGAAAAAATGCTGTTTGTCTTCACTGAGTCCAAGATCTTTTAAAATGCTTCCCTTATGAATAATTATTTTGATAAACTGTGGTACTAGCACAATGGTTGTTTTCACTGGAAGCAGAATTTCTTTTTTTTTAATCAGGAAATTACACATTGTCCCTCTACTATTTCTGAAGAACTTAGATGTATGTGTTAGCATAGAAACATATTATCACATGAAACGATAACATGTGGTGCTTTTATAGGAAGAGCTCTGGAAATCGGGGGTAACAAACCCAAATCCGACTTCGACATGGATTCGGAATGAATGCATTTTATACCCTTTTGTTACATGACTGTTATATATTAATCATTAACCTAACATTGTTCTATTGAAAAATCCCCCCATGATTGTGTTTACCCAAGTATGATTCTCGGTCCCCCCCTTCCAGGATTGTTTTCACCCAGGCGTGGCTCCAAGCCCCCTGTTCCTATGGCATTTCTGTAGGTGGATACACAAGTGGGGGTTCGCATGATTTAACAAAAACAATATAATATTTTCTAAGCAATCATAATTACAGATTCACATCTCCCATTCCTAAGGCCTACTCTAACTAACACAATCTCTGAGGCTTGCTCTAGCTAACAGATTTTAGGAACATTTAATCCTTATACTATGACATGGACAGTGGTTAGTGTAGATCTGCACAGCTTTAACATGTGAAACTTAGAAATGATTTTCATAGTTAGAAGATGATAAATGAACTGCAAGTGCCATACAAAAATAAGAATGTCATCCATTCTTTAACAACTTCTTTAACAACTTCTTGCCCCTGCAAAAAAAAACCCGAGAGGATCTCAGCTAGGCATTTCCAAAATCTTGTTTCTAGGTAAAGCATAAAGAATTTTGCTTAGCCCTGTATGAATTGAAAAAGCTTTTCAGGTTTCTATTTTACTGACAAATATATGGTCACATTTACTATGCTTAAGATGTATGAACAAGATAATCATAATATACATTTACATCTATGAATTAAAACTTAACATGTATTATAGTCCTGGAATTCTTAGGTATTCCTTGAATATGTAGCCACATGATTCTAAAAATTTCATTGATTTGGAAACCCATGTTTTTTGTTATGAATCTCCTGTACTAAAATTCCATAATGCAATGTTCTGAAAAATTCATTGAGTTAAGATGGTGCCTTGGAAAGGCTACCTAGAACAGTGGCCAGACATAGATTAAGAGAGTAAAATGGGTATTTATTGAAGGGCCTTCAATAGGTACATCTTGGGCAGTCAAAAGCCTTCTCCAGGAGAGGCTACAACAAAGATGGACGACCGGTCACGGGTTTTCTACATTTTTATAAGTTTTGATCAACTTACATATCAGGGTTAATTCTCCAATTGCAATTTCATGTAATGTTGTAATTTCCTCCAAGTTCATCCCTTTTTTTAGAGGTTTAGTTTACATATTTTGGGGCCTGGAACAACAAGGTGTCCTTGAGTCCAAGCCTAGAGAGGATTTGTTATGTCTAACTAGAATGGGAGAACAGGAGCTCACAGACTGTAGGGAGTTTTAGAGTTATACACTAAAGCAGTACAGGATCTGAAAAATATAAAAGCTAAATCTTAAGGCATCAACCAAGTAGGAACAATGCCATGAGCCTCATGTGACTAGCCACTCCATGTAAAAAAGTCCCAGTAAATAGCTGAACCAAACATTTGGCAAGCACTCATATGCTAAAAGGCAGAAACTGAGTATGTTCAATTGGGGTGGACTTTTGCAGTTAGAGTACTGCAAGCAAGCACTGTGACAGAAAGCAACATTATGCCAATGGTTGTAATGTTAATTAACTATCTTTTGTAAGAATTTCAAAACCCAAAAGGTAATACTTTCAGCATTCATCAGGTCAGATGTCTGCTCTTGCACAGAAAACTCAGCTTTAATTTCTGTCTAACTCTTGGTGTTGAGTACAATTTGAATCAATAAAAATTAACAGCAAGATTATTTAGATAATCCTTAGTTCCTGGAAAAGGCCACTTATTTTCACATTACCAATAATTAGTTTCACTAGCAGTGTATCTGCAAATTTACTTTTCTTGCTAGTATGTGTTGCAGACATTTAACAGTTATTTGGGTTTCACATAACTAAATAGGGTAAGTAGTCCTTAAATAATTATTCAACCTACTGGAGCTGACATTGCTGAAATATTCAGTCAGTAGAGTGTTAAAACTGGGGAAAAGTTCATTGTAGGCTCCAAATCTGTCATTTTGCTATGTGACTAAAGGACTCATAAATTGAAGACACAATAATAAAAAAGACTTTAATAAATGTGGCTTTGTGAAAAGGAAAATTATTCCCTTTAAGGGAAGTTTGTTTGCTTGGAGAATATGTCAACTTTTATGAACAAAGAGAAAGGTGGCTATTATCAATTTTGGCCTTTTATAAAGTTTCCGATCACTTCCCATCACTCTCACATTTCAGAAACTAAATCAGCAGCAGGGTCACTAATAGACTTTAGAGAGTTTCTAATACTATTGGTTTGAGAAAGTAGCAGGAAAGCAAAAAACTTTTCCTAGATTGCTGTCACATTGTCTCTTAAAGAATGAAAATGTTTTGTTCCAATTCTTCCTCCTACCATCCCTTTTACGGTGTCCTAACCTTCAAAAATAACCAATTAACGCTTTTGCAAATTTTAATGAAACTGAATGGAGGGACAGAAAATAGCAGCCCTGACTGACAGAACAGTCAGAGGAAGATTTCATAGCCCCTTCAGCACAACAATCCATGCAGAGGATACATTTTTCAGCAACAGGTAAAGTTCCCATCTTAGATACAAGCCTGTGCCAGTCAATCATAAGCCACAGCAGCCCTGGAAATCAAATCCATTTCCTAGGTACTGCATGTTCTGGCTTATGTCTCTTACAAAAAGAACTCCTTTACCTTTCCTGAATTAGTAATTAAGTATCTGAAATTTGAAACCCAGAAAGGGAAAAGCAGTCATAAGCCTGTTCTCTTTCTCAGTTTTTCTAGAAGCTGCATGGATTTAAGTGCAACATTTAGACTGCCCTTCAAAAAGTCCATGTGCTGGTGTGCCTATGACATCTATTCTTACACAAATTACTCTTAGTGCTTTAAAATTAATTTTCCAAGCTTGAATTCATCCAAGTTTATCTTTCAAATGTTGGAGATTCTTATGTCTTTGTCTGCAATACTGAGCACTCCCACTATCAGATCTCTTTTACTTGAATGAGGTTCTGTACTCTGATTAAATCACCTTTAGCCTTCTCTGCAGATGTGCTAAATTGATTAAATTTAAGCCTCAGATAATAAGACTGTTTTTCTGATTTTCAGAGCCCTTTTATGTCCATTCTTTGAACTCTCTTCCGTATTTTCATATTTGTCTGGATGCAGACACTGGCACTAGACTCATCCTGTCAGAGGTCTATCTGTTTCTTGCATACTAAATCAAAATTATTTCCCTACTTTAACTTGACAGCCTTCTCTCACCTGGACAGTGTTAGTCCTTTTGCTCCAGTATGAGATTAAAAGGTCACATTAAGGAGGTTCTCTGATGATTTCAAGTAGCTTTCTGAATAATTACTTTCTGAGGTAGTGTCCTCTACTGTAGGTATAGATCTAGTATTTCCTTTGTTACTACCTATAATGAAGCATATTAAAATGCATTTTGGTGGGTTGTGACCATTTGGTTTCAGAGTGACTCATGTGACTGATCATTTGTGCTCTTCAATAGTAGCACTTTCACACCTAAGTATGTCTAGCATACAGTCCATAATACTGTCCAATATAGACACTTGATAAAAATTTCTGGGTGTGGAGTCCCAGTCAAAACAGCACCACTTACTGATCCCTATACGCTTAGAAATACTAGGTTTAATCAACCTTTAAGGTCGTAGAACCTATTTATTATGTGCTATATTTATTTTCTACAAGTTTTTAATCAAGACATGATATGATACAAAGACCAGTTTATTAAGGCAGAAATTTTTCAGACTGAGCTGCATTCCTTAAAATAAATACATAACTAACACAGGCATTGCTATGAAACTGAATCTAATGTAATTCGTTGTATGTCTGATCTACTTTTAGTTACCAGTATGAACACATACTTTGCATTATATTTTTCTGATCCCTTTGTTGATAAAAAGATAACTTAATCCAGCTGAATTTAACAGGGAAAAAGGTTACTGGCATTATTGGAAAGAATATCCCGGTTACCTTGTGGATTTATTTGTCCAGGTAGTCAAACTTGAAGTTTTAGTGGATCCAGTCCAGTGCCATTATCACACAGGCTTGGGAAGGAAAGGCCACTAGCAGCATATCTCTTACAGAGGAAAGCATGGTAGAGGAACAGGTAAGTCAGCTTGGCAGTTCAGGAAGCGTGTAAATTAGCCCCAGAGTAACTCAAAAGCTCTGCAAGACTGTGAGCATAAATGTCTCCTGGATTTTAGGTGCCAAATTATTTGTGACAAGATGCTAAAAAACAGCACACATCAAGTCAAAACAAGATCAGCCTACTTGTTATAAAGTAATTTTACACACACAAACATGTACGTAATGAAAACACCCACAACCTGCTGGAGAGTTTCTGAACAAAACAATGCACATTTAGCTACTGTGGTCATCCCAGGTTTTCTCATGGACTGAGCCTTGTTTAGTGATGAAGTGGCAGCATAGGGATCAAATTTGTAGGTTCCAGTTACTTGTTCTGCATCTATTCAGGACATGACTTCCAAGTATTATATAGCAGATAATGAAAAGGCAGAAGGATTTAACTCATTTGAGTAATCCTATTTCCTAACATTCATTATCAGTAACTTCACAGCTGCTGTATAGCTTACTTATTAAAATAAAAATTAGGAGGAGAAATCTGATGATGTCAGATTTATTCAGAGTGGCAAGACTTACCACCTGACATATCTAGGTAATTAGAGGGTGGCTTTAACAGAAGGTTAGAACGCAAATATTATACAGAGTTTATTGCTTGTCATGCTGAAATGGGTCTTGGCCAGTGCAAGGAATTTTCTCAGTAATATTCTGCACCAATATTATGCAGAGATGTTTGAATAGCCTCTCTCTTTAGAGTTCTCTTTTATCCTCCAGATAGTTATCTTCCTTTATTCTATCTGTACCAGGAATTTCAGTTCAGTGATTGATCTCTAAGTTAGAATTAACAGATGAATGATTAGAGAGAACCACATGTTTTTCAGGGGAAACATGTAGGTGAGGGCAAATTTCTAAACAGAGGTTATATTGAGCAGATACTTACACAGTCTACTGATTTGGAAGTAGAATAATCAGTGATGTATTTTTTTTTGTTTCATTACTCTGTTGGTCCTTTTTCTGAGAAAGAATTGCTTTTTAAAAAAATTATACACTCCATAGACCTATCTAGCTGTCGTTCTAGAAAGAAGAAAGAAATCTGAATTGGTTTGGAATAAACTTCTGTGCTGTGTATTACTCACTCTTCTGAGAGTGATGTCCCAAAGAATAGAGGTCTTCTAGGTCCTTCAATCTTATACAGGTATATTAACAAAATGGGAGAGGTATGAACAAAATACTTGCAGAAAGAACAATCTCCAATCATTTTAGAGGTGATGTCTTGTCCACAGTCCTGTGCATGGCTTTGTGGAAAGGCTATTTAACCTCAAGCGTTTGTCACTGGTCTTTGCATTAGCACAAAAAATATTAAACTGGATAAAACAAAGCCTCCCTCATGCCCTATGGTGCCAAGTTTACATTTCAATCTTATCCGATAGGCAGGTGTCATTCTATCTATTTATATTCAATTATGTCTCTTACTGGTGTTTTCAAAATAAAGCATATAGATGACAAGAACAACATCTTTGGTATTTATGTAATCAAAAACCTGCATGATAATGTTTTCACACTGATTTTCTTCCCCCAGGATAGCAGAGCATTTGTCACCAGCAGGATTGAGACAGGTTTTTATAAAAAATTATAAAACTTACAATTTAATCCTCTTTTTTCAGATAAGCATCTAATTTCTACTGCAAAAGAGAAGAAAATTATAAACTAGCAAAACATTTTGTTGTTTTCCTGGAGGACTGGGTATGGTAATAGAATTTTCCCCATTTTATAAGCCCTGCATCTCCCCTGTGGTTCTATAAAAACATTCTAAAGAATGTTTCAGTAAACAAAATAAGAGAGTGGTAATGAAAACTGAATTAGCAATCATTTGGACAG
The DNA here is from genome assembly GCA_013400735.1 of Pomatostomus ruficeps. Taxonomy (NCBI): domain Eukaryota; kingdom Metazoa; phylum Chordata; class Aves; order Passeriformes; family Timaliidae; genus Pomatostomus; species Pomatostomus ruficeps. Next base: position 120,397 of record VYZT01046290.1, read on the forward strand.
CCAGCTGTTTTGGGTTAATGTGCATGCCAGTTTTTGGAGATATTCCTTCTGGTTTGTTTGAACATACTTAGTTTACCATCCTGTCAGATGTTTACAGTCTAGCATAGAACAGAAACCAGCAGAGTTCTGTGAGTGTTTTTGGACTGCAGTTCAGCATCCTCACAGCTGACCCACAGCATGCAGTACCTCCTAATGACTGATTTGTCTTAAAAGTGTTTGTTAAAAGGAAGGAATTTATCTCTAATTAGCCTCTTCATTGACACTGCTGTTTGGCAAAAAGAAATTTCATATTTTGAATCAACGAGGTTTGGGATAGTGAACTGTTGGGAGTAATGCTTTTTTGTTATAAATCTTCTGATCAGGTTAACTGGGGCTTGTTTCCAAATAGCATAATTAAAAGTTATATGGAAATATTTCTTAACTTGACATTTTTTCTGATCCAAATAGAAATGTGTACCCTCTGTCACAGCAGAAGAAAAAGGCTGATGTTGAAGAGGTGTTGTGGGTTTTTTAACTGTAAATGTTCAGGACTTTTAAGGGTTCCTTTAGTATCTTCCATGTAGGAAAGTGCTTTTAACTCAAAGGTAGAAACAGTGATATAGTTCTTAACAAGAAGTAAGGGTTACAAAAACAAAAATTTGAGTGATAGGCCAAAGAGGGACAATGTTCCACTGAAAATTTCCCTTTCCACTCCACACAGTCTGTCAGCAACTACACATGATCTCATGAAGTGGACATACAAAAATAAATTTAGACTCATGAACATTAAGGATCAGGTTGGTTGCAAAACAGTAAAGTCGGAGAAATTCAAGTTCAGCTAAATCCTTTATTATTAGTATTAGAGGAGTTGAATTTTCAAGTATAATGCAAGTATACTCCAGAGTTGGGCTATATAATTGCCAGTGAAGAAATATGAACATAAAAGATCTGTGTATAAACTTGGGTTCTGTGTAGTCCTGATTAAGATGTCTGCCTCCTAGAGTTGCCAAACACTGTATGTATATTCATGTTCTCTCTACAAGGATAGAAATTAGATTCTTCTTTTTGAACTTAGTGGTATTCATTAAAAGAGCTACTTCTTACTTCATTATGAGCTGTGGTTTAGAGATAATATTTGCTCCTGCAAATGAAACAGAGCATTTTTCTAAAGCAACAGAGAGAATATTGCACAAAATGGTCCACTATGCACCAGCATAGGAGAACATGGTATAGACTGCAATATGAGCAGTATTTCTGCACCTTATTTAATCAATGCACCAAAGGAGATGCTGGATGGGAAGCATTGTCAAGTCCATGTCTCTGATGTCTTTCCAGTATAATTTTACCTTTTTTTTAAATTTAAGTAAGGCATATGCACGCTACATCACATAAACTTGTACATTACAGTGGAGATTTACAATGACAAAGGAGCATAAAAGGTGAACAAAAAGATATTGAAAACATCATAATTAGGAATTCATAATTAGGAAGGATAGAGTGGCTTCAGGAAAAAGCAAAAGACAACACAAGAAAAAAAAATTAGAGAGTTATTTTCTGTGAGAAAGCAAAACCTGGGAATATTTTCTGACAGTAACATTTAAATTTATATTAAATTAAACTTTTTTTAACTATAAAATTTCGAGTACACCAATAAAATCCACAATGCAATATTAAGTTCTTTAAGTTGTTGCATTATTTTGCAGAGGAAAAGGCAATGATTCCTTTTATAATTGTGACTGGAACAATGAAGCTACTTGTAGGCTTCTCATTAATAGAACAATAAAGTGTGTAGAATTTAGTCCCCTGAATTACCAGAATACTGGCACCTATGCCAGCAGACAGACTTCACACATGTACTGACAGAGTGATCCGTGTTGAGAATGAGCATATACTCATGGGCCAATGGACAGAAATCACTGCAGAAGAACTGCCTTTCTGGTCCATGGCCATGAAGTGGGGTGTGTTGACCTGTGCCATTTTGAGGGTTACGTTTGCCCTTCCTGTCAATCTATCTCCACCTGTTAGCTCACTCACTGTCTCCAGCAAATGAAAGACACAGCTGACAGGGCCACTTTGGCATCTTGTTCCTTAGAAGGAGTACGTCTCCCAGCAGGCTCCTTACTGGCCACTTTGAAATTCTTAGGATGATCCCTAGCACTGCTTTGATTCAGGCCAAATCACATGTTTCTGAACAGCTCCTCAGCATCATTCAGGAACTTCCACTGATCAGGCTACTTTGCACATGACTGGTCTGTGCTGTAGCTTGTGAAATATTAATGGTATAGACACAGGCCATGTGCTGCTACTTCTTCCAGTGTCAAAGACTGTCAGAGGCTTCAGGACTGTTTGGGATCACTAATGTATCTTAAACCAAGGTGCATATGGCCTGATATCAAGTCAAGCATGTACTCATTTCTGCTTGAAGCCAGTAGGGACTGGCAAACAAGCAGAGATCTGTGTAACGTGAGACAGGAATGTCTTTAGGCAAGAAAATGAAATAGAGAAGGGAATTCTTCTATAACCCCATTGATTGAGCATCATGGAGGTCCAAAGTTGGTGAAATAGCTAGGCAAGTTGTAGCACTGGTCAGCAGGCCG
>VYZT01046291.1:0-37601 GCA_013400735.1 Pomatostomus ruficeps
GGAGCAATTCCAGGAGCACAGCCTGGAAGCACCGGTGGCAGAGGGGCTCCAGGTGCCCATCCCGTGGGAGGCCTGGGCTCCCATGCGGGAGGCCTGGGCTCCCACACCAGAGCTGCTCCAGACCTTGCCCACGTCCCCGCCGGACATTGACCCCGAGGGATGCACGGGGCCACAGAGCCTAGTGCCCACCCTGCCCAAGGCACCCGGCCCTGTGCCCGCCCCACCGGGAGCCCCCCGGAAACACCCCTCACACCTGGGTCGCGTGCTGAGGGCGCTGCGCCACTGTCCCTGCCTGGCGGCACCAGCCAAGGAGTAGCTCCGGAGCCACCCTCCCTGAAGAGCTCCAACCAACCTGAGCCCGGGGACCACGGAGACAATGATGGAGATGACGATGGAGACAACAAAGACGACAACAAGGACAACAACCAAGGCAAAGAAGACTATGAAGACAGAGACAAAGATGAAGACAACAAAGCTGATGAAGACAATGATAAAGATGAAGATGACAAAGACGGAGATGACAAATATGAAGAAGAGGAATTTAAAAACATGCAGAAGAATAAGAATAGGGATTATACTTAGAATTTAGGAATTGATAGAATAATAAGAATTAGAATAAGAATTTAAAAATTCATAGAAAAATAAGAATTAGGGTAAGTATTTAGAAATCGATAAAAGAAGAAGAAAAATATTAGGAATTTAGAAATCCATAGAAGAAGAAGAAGAATTTTTAAATCCATAGTAGAAGAGTAATAAAAATAAGAATTTAGAAATCTGTAGAAGAAGATGAAAGAGAGGGAAGGGAAGGGAAGGGAAGGGAAGGGAAGGGACCGCCCTGAGCCGAGCCTGGTGCCCCCGGTTCCGTCCGATCCCTGCACGGTCCCCCCGCCATGGCCCTGGGGCTGCAGCTCCGCTTTGGGTCTGGTACCTGCGGCAAAGGTGGGACTGGGACCGGGATTGTGGATGGGAATTGGGGAGCAGGAGATGAGGGGTGGTATTTGGGGTCAGGATTTGGGGACAGGTTTGCGGGGGAAGCATTTGGGGGATGGATTTTGGAGGTGGGATTTGGGGATGGGAATTGGGGGACGGGAATTGGGGGACAGGAATTGAGGTCAGGAATTTGGGTCAGGATTTGGGGACAGGAATTTGGGGACAGGTTTTGGGGGCAGCCCCTGCAGAGGCACCACCAAGAGCCACAGCCCCAAAAGCCACCCACCCCGAGACACAGCCCAGATGTGCCACATCCAGCTGTACCCCATCTGCTCCCTGCCCCAGGAAAAGTCCTGTGCACCTTCCCAGATGAGCTCAAGAGCCTTCCCAGGTGCTCTGTACCTTCTGCCAGATGCATGGAGGGTGGAAGGGAGAAAATAGCATTACAGACATGGACTCAGCAGGACCCTTAAGGACCCTGAGTAGGGACACAGTCAAGGGGGGCCCAAAATGGGGAAGCCAAAGAAAGGGAATGCAGCAGGGAGCACCCACATCCCAAGCCACACTCACAAATGGTTGGAACTGTGTTAGGGGAGTTGGGATGAATCTCAGGGAAAGGTTCTTCCCACCAAGGGTGCTGGGCACTGCCCGGGCTCCCCAGGGAATGGTCCTGGCCCGAAGGCTGCCAGACCTCCAGGAGCATAGTTGGACACTGCTGCCAGGGATGCCCAGGGTGGGATTGTTGGGGGTCTGTGCAGGGCCAGGGGCTGGACTTGATTGCTGTTGGTCCCTTCCAATCCAGGATATTCAAGGACTTTGCTCTCAGGGCACCTTGACCAAGGCCAGCTCTGCATGGGGCTGGCAGACAAGGATTTACCTCCTGCACTGTCAGTCCGTCCCAGGCTCCCACAGCCCAGCCAGGCTTTCCCTGCTCAGCACCGGCCCAGGGGATCTCACCTTGCTGGCTCGCAGCAGCCTCACCAGCTCCTCGGGAACAGCATCCCTGTTCTTCTCCACAAACCCATCACACTGGTCTTCCACCTGGCAGGACACAACTCCCACACCAGCCTCAGCCTGCAGCTTCCCAGACCAGTTTGGTGCAGAGCTCTGCTTGGACACAGTCCAAGAACTTGGGAAGTGTCCGTGCAGGAGTCAGTACTGGTGGTGGCCACAGGGCTTCTCCTGCCCTGCTGCAAGGCTGCTGATGGGAACCAGCTGCTGATTGGGAAGCAGCACACAATTTCCATATTTTTACCCTCAGATAAGGAGTTTCAGCCTAGCAGGATCCACCTCCCACCCTGGGAGGGTGCAGAAGGTGCCACCATGATCTCCAGACTGCGGGACCACTTGTGCTGAGCCCCTGCCCAGCCCACCCAACCCACAGCATTCCCTACCTTTCCAGCAAAGTGGGAGACAGTGAAAGCATCTATGGACCCCTTGGGCTTCTGGAAGTGGGAGCTGCTGAGGTGGGTCTGGTAAAGCTTCTGGGCCCAGCTCTCATCACTGCCTTGGGGCACCTGAAAAGCAAATGGGTCAGAGGAGGGGCTCTGGGTGGTCGCAGCAGCCTGTTCCCAGCACCCCTCGCCCACCTTGCACTCCTCATTCAGCAGGTCTGGGATGCTGAGCCAGCCCTCAATGAGCTCCAGGCACAGCTGGCTGTCACAGAAGTCGACAAACACCCAAGGGATCCCCTTGGCCACGCACTCCTCCTGATCCAGCTTGAAGATGTGCTGGAAGGCAGAGAGAGGAATCAGGAGTAGCCAGGAGGGGAAAAAGGTGGTCAGCCCCCAAGAAGCGGCTTGGTTTCCATATGACCCCTGAGCAGCCCTTTGGGAGGGTGCAGGGACTGTGCTGAGCCCTGAGTTTGCGGGGACTGAAGCACAGCCACGATGGAGGCAGAGAGCACAGAACAGGAGGGACATGCACAGCCCCCCCTCAGTGGCTCATGGTGAAGAGACACACCTGGGGACACACCTGGGTGATACCCACTAGGTTAAAGAGCTGCTGGAGGTGCCCATGAGGGGCATGGAGCCCAGGACCTTCTCCTCCATGCTGGAGTTGCCCCAGTAGCCCCCGATGGTGGTGAAGAACCTCATGGCATACTTGGCTGACACCGTCTTCCCCCTCTGCAATAGAAAGCTGAATAATCTGGATACAGAGAAAAAACTCATTGTAAAGGTAAGAGTTACCTTTTATTGCAAAATCTGAGGATCATCTTCTCCATCAAAATGTAGTGGTGTGTCAGCATGACTAGAATAAGATAAAGAATTATTCCAGACTGTTATTGCTCATGTTTCTGTGATGCTCTTTGGAAGAGTAGCTACTCTTAAAAGCAGAACATAATCCCGTGTGCCATCTGTTTTGATTTCCAAATTGAATCTAGTTTTCCTGTTTCCCCCACCCCCTCAAACTGTACCATTCTCTACTTTGGAGACCGCATCTTGCAGTGACTGAAGAAAGGGAGGGGTGTTGTGTGCAGGCAGTATGGGATCTGCTCTTTAGTGACTAACACAATTTAGACCCCTTGTGAAAGTGTTGTCATTTCTGGCTTGATAATCCTCTTGATACTGTACACATACCACTTTTAAGCCTGTGAAGTGTATATACATAGTATTCTTTGTGTATGTTTCAGTCTTTAAGCTTTAAAAGTTTCTTAATCAGAATCTGGTGTCACCCTAAAACTAGTTCTTGGTCTTTCACCTTCTTACTAGGAAAAGTGGGTTGAAGTTGCATCAATGAAGATCCCAAGAACTGGTGTCTGTGTTGTGGCTGTGAATGCATTGAGCAGGTAAGGAAACCTGGTGTGACTGTGTGAGTGTGGGGTGTGTAGCTGCAAAGGGGCCTCAGGTGGCGTGAGTGTCACTGGTGACAGCCAGAGTGGTTTCTGGATGGTCCGACAGGGATTTCCCTAACACAGAACCAGTCAAAGGAGGAACCTCTGGAGCAACACAGACCTTGGAGGAAACCACAGGGCATTTTGCATTTCAAGGTGCGCTGACTATTCCTGCCTTGGTTCTGACTCCATTGCCTGAGCCAAGCAATAGCTCTAAAGATGACACCAGGTTTTTGTGGAACCGTTTTTATAAGTTTGGGACAGATTTGTCTCAATTTCAAAACTGGAGCTCCAGACCAGACCCCTTGGGAGTAATATTCTGTTCTCCTCCTTGGGAAGTTTTCCTAGTTTGCTGCTAAATCACCTCTCAGCCCCCCAGCAGTGCAGCTGCTAAATTGCTTCAGGGTTGGCAATCCCATGAGTTCCAGAGACCAAAGCCCACCACTCAGACTGTCCCAAACCACCATCTCTGTTCCCTCTCCTAGAAAATCATGGTGTTAAGTCTCTACTCCAAGAAGTAGAAAAACAAATATTTAAAATAACCCTCTTTTCTGCCAAGTGCGATGACCTCTGCCTGTTTATGTCTACGCCAAGAATTCTGCACTGATGATAGTGACAAGTCTGAGATGGAGAAAAACTTCCTTGCTTGAGAGAATTTCTTGCCTTTGTCTTTCACTATCATACTACTATGTCAGTATGTGTGAATTGCCTTGAAAAAGCCCAGAACAAAACATTGTTCAATAGACTTTTCCCAGTGGAAAGAGGATTAGAGAACAAGCACATGATATGTTGGACATGCTGCTTAACACAGTTCTGACATTTGGAGTAAGGAAGAGAAGAGAAGAGAAGAGAAGAGAAGAGAAGAGAAGAGAAGAGAAGAGAAGAGAAGAGAAGAGAAGAGAAAGGCAAAAGAACCTTGACCCCTTCCAAGTAATTTTGAGCAAAAGAAATTTTCAAGTGGCAAATAATTAATTGGGAGTGAAACTTAGGTAGCAGCTTCCACTCTGCAGAAACTCTTTTTTCCCTGTATGTATCACTGTATCTTCATGGTGTAGTTTACATGAAATTTAGTTTAAATAGCAGCCTGAGGCCCCAGAGAAGTCTCTGAGCAAGTAATCTGGATTTTAATAATGCCGTTGTATTTCTTCACCATATTATTGCAAATTTGTATAATGAGTACTTTTCCTCTAAGGAAATGGCCAAGATAGTATACTTGAGGGAAGCTCTTTAATGGCTATTAAAATGTGGTTATTATAAGTTTTTAATAACAAGTGGGAAGAAGGCCTTACCAGTGAGGGTCAGCTGGGAATCATACATCAGACTTCAGACTTTACATCCCCCTATAATGAGTACAGTCAGAGGACATCTGGTCACAGATTTGAGAATTGTGTGTTTAGGTGAAGCTTGGATTCAGTCTGCATGTCTTTGTAAAACCCTTTTCTTCTGCTGAATGCAGGAATATGTAAAAAGAGGATTTTGATCTGACAAAAAATGTCCTTCTGTCCAGAAAGAATTTTTGCCTATAGGAACAGAGAATGGAAGAGACAAAAGCATTGAAAATGTTTTACTTAAGTATACAAATTTGCTACAGATTTTCTCCACACACAAGCACAGTACTTTAAAATATCTCCATCCTTTCTTATTTTTACTGATTTTTTTTCTTTTGGGAGGGTATTTTTATTTATTTATCTTAATGGCTGACTTATCTAAGTATTATTGCAAATAGTAGACCATAGTAGTAATTCCAGAGCTCTCCCACTGTATGTTGTTTGTGTAGGGAAGTACATCTCATTTCACACAACATTTACAACTCCGTGCTATAATTCCAGGAAGTCAGAAAGCTTTTAAAATTTAATGAACAAAAATTTTATGCTTTTACAACATCCAAAACTGGGCTATACCAAGCAGTTGTATGCAGGGGATTTTCTCTTGACAGTGGTTTCATTTTCTTTCCAGTACACCAATAAGAATTCATCTACTCTGAAGTTAATTAAGCTGAATAGGAAAATAGACATTTATGTGAATCATCTCCAATGTCTTAATCCATTTGTGTAGATATTTTTTCTCTAAGATGCTCACAGCCTCTATATTTCATAAACAAATTGCATGCAGAAGTTGCAATTTTCTTTCCTCTTTACAGAACAATCCTTTAAAGGAGCTCTGAAATATCTCTGTATCATAGAGGATAAATTTTCAGTCCCACTGAAGATCCCTTTTCCATGTGCTGCCTTGCCTGGCAGCATTGCACTCTGAGCAAATTTGTGCTGGGTTATTACACAGTTGTAAACTAGTTAATTTATCCTATCGTGCCTTGTGTCCAAATGCAATGTATTTTTTAATAATTTACCATGTTTGGGCACAGTGATTAGTCTTGTTTGGAACAAACACCCTGCAGTATGCTGCCCTAACTAAACAGAGATGAGAAATGGATGGAGAGAGTAATGTATGGGTGAAATGCTACTTCCTTAAGCCTGACATTTTCATTTCAGAACCTCACAGATTGGGCAAACATTTATGGAGTCCGTCTTGAAACTTCTGAAGTCAGAAACAGTGATCCAGAAATTGCATAGGCACTCGTATCCGTGCGGCACGGTGCCAGCCAACAAATCTGGAGTCATGTACATGCACCAGGGATGGGAGACAATGCCCAGAAATGTGTGACCTCACTTTTTAGGAGGTAATTTTTAGGAAACAGAAGTAGCAAGGCTGGGTGACTGCTGCTGGGGACATAGTCTGGCAGGGATTTCAGGTCCTTGCCTTCTTACTGGCCTCTGGGAAAACCATCCCTCCTTCCCCAGCTGCCAAACAGCGCTAAGGTTGACCTCCATTCCAAAGCACTTGGAGATCAATACCTGAGTAATTCTAATAGATGAAGAGGCTCGTCTTCTTATTCACAAGTGAGAATAAATTCCTTTTTTTTCAGAGTTTTAAAAGATCCAGTCATCCTGGATTTAAAACCTGGAGTCCTGGAGCTTGTCTTGCAGCAACAGGCATGTGTTGAAGCCTTTCAATGTGGTAGAATGAATTGTGATAGATGCACTTACTCTGTTCTGCAATTCCCACTTTTTGAGTTTGCAGCGGCAGGGAGAGGAGAAGGGAAGCATCCAGGGGCAAGCTGCTTTCTTTCTGCTTTTCTGTTAATGACACACACAGCCTCTGCCAGGACACCTCTGTTCAGTGCCAAGGATTCTTTACATTTGAAGTGAAGTCAAACTGCCCTGCCTGACAAAGGTAGCAAGCGATCCAGTGAGTTCAGCTGTTGTCATTGTCTGACTGTGGGGCTGTTTCTGACTGAGACCTTGACTACCATCCTTTCTTTGCTGAAAAATGCTGGAAAGTTGGCACATACTCCCAAAAGTTTCTTGCAGGCATTATTCCCACGCCTGCTGCAAAGCACCAGACACCTCCATGCTCAGCCCATCTGTGTCCTTGAGGACGCAGTCAGCTTTTCACCTCTGATGTGGAAAAAATTATTTTCTTTCCTTTATTTTCCACTGAGATTCTTTGAAACATGATCAGGGTTTCAAAAGGCTACAGCAGTCATTGAGGTAACTAATTAGCATTCTCCTCTCTGTGGAAATTACCTGTGTGGATTTTATGCTCTTTGCAGCAGTGGTACTGTATTTGAAATCAAATACATGGCTCAGAGTAAGATACATGAAAAGAACTTCAGAACCACCTGATTTTAAGTTACAAATATACATGATTACTGCAAATGCAAAACTTGCACCACACACACACTGTTCTGGCATTTTAAATATGATTTATCCTTAATCAAATGTTCCTGCTAAATAAAGCTAAAAAATTGTTCTGCATCACTTCAAATATTTCAACTGTGATGTAAGAGTATCACTTTGAATTATGTATATTTTCTAAATATACATGATCATTGATTACAACTTTATTTTAGAACATCAGCATTTAAAAACTTTTTAATAGTTAAAGAAAACATACAGGACAACCCTCTGTTAAATTATAACTATTTAGAGTTAACAAAATCGAAATGAAATAAATGAAATAATCTTTTCCAGACAATGTAAAATGAAACATTTTGGCCTGATTCAATTATTAAAGGGAAAAATACTAGTATTTTGTCAATTTGATATGTTTCAATGATCCAAGAAACCTTTTCCTGAACATGTTTCAGCTTCCCTATTTATACAGTGCACTCTTCTGGATTACCTTTTCTTTTTTGTTTGATTTTACAAAACTAATAGAAAAAACAAACAAAAAAACCCCACATTGCGGCTGTACTGGACAGATTTTCATTGCTTTCTACAGGAGCAGTGCCCTGTACATATTAATTAGCTGTAACCTAAATTAGTTGTCATTCAGTTAAACCTCACCCAGATGCACTGTTCTTGCAGAAGTAGCTTCACTGCCTCCACAAAAGTGGTTTGCAGCCTGCTCCTGGGACAGAGAAGGAGCCCCACATCACTTGGAAAAGTTGACTCTTGCCAGCTCCTCTCTCAGATTTGTCTGAAGCAGAGGCAGAGCATTGAAGGGGTTGAGCAATCTCCAGCTGAAGTAACAGTCCTTTAGGAATATTGTCAGATGACCATGAATGTCAACAGTCCTGCAGTGCCTGATTTATTTTGCTCTTAAAATAATTGCTACCATCCCTGCCCTAGCTAAGCAGAAAGAGAGGTGATCAAAAGAAAGAGATTGTCTCTTTTCTGTTTGTTTGATTCCCTCAGCAAATAGCAAATTCACCAAGCAGATTTACATTGAATAAAAACCTGCGACCACTTGAGTTCATTTCACTGGATGTAGGAAAACATGAGTGGCTATGGGCAAGATGCAGGAGATTAGTGGTGACATTTTCAAAATTAAATATATCAACTTTTCATTCTAGACCATCCAGCTTTGTCTTGATATCTAATTCTGCTTTTAAAGGTTAACTCTTCTTGAATGGATGCTTAACATTCTTTGTTGTTTCTCTTTGTTTACTTAGCAGCTGTTCCAAAATTTAAAAAAAAGAAGAAAAAGTAAAAGCAGAACTAATTATTTTGCTTTCTCCAAAATTAAATACACATTTTTGTTACAAGTTTAAATGGCATCTTTTGTCTCACTTTAAGCAAACAATGCAGACAATTCTGTTATTTTCACATATCTCTTCGAATACTGCTGTACTTTGTCCCAGCCTCTCTGCAGCAGAGCTCAGCCCACCCCAGGGCCACAAGCCCTTTGATATTACTGGTGGTTCTTTGGTGCAAGGAAAGAGGACCTGATCCAGCATTAATTCCACCTTTCTGTTGAAGAACAGCACAGACACTTCAGAAGCCACAGAATACATCCACCCTTATGCATTTTGTGAAGGATGTTTGTTTCTTTTCTTCTGAAAAAATAACACTTTAAATGCTCTGGTTCGTTTATTCTAATGTCCTAAAAGCAGCACCCGTTCCTTACAGACAATTTAAAATTCTTTCACACTCCAGAAATACCATAGGCAGTAGCAAGTTAGATAAGTCATTCTTAGAGTTATTAGTTGATGATAGCTTCAGTTCATCTGGAAAATTATTGCTCATAAAATTACTGTATCATAAGCAAACTGCACCTTTTAATGATTTGTTTATCCTTGCAAAACTTTCAGTTTGGATAACACTATTTTTTTATTAATATTGCTATTATTTATTTCCCCCATCAGTTCCATAAGATACCTCATAAAATATATCTTACACTTGCCAGCATTAAGAGAATTACTAACTTCCAATACAACTGAAGTTGGATCTCTCCAGGTGGGAGAAGAAGCCAAAAAGAAACCCTGACAGCCCAATTTGGATGTGTTTGGTATTGCCCATAGCCCAAGTGATGAACAAAATTTTAAAAACCCAGTCATCATCATGCAACAGAGCTCTGCATTTCTAACCCTCCTCTGATCTTTCTTCCCTACACCAAAAGACAGGCTCTCCTTTCCTCCACCATTTAACTGTGGTGAGGAGGTGGAATCCTCAGCCCTTGCACATGCAGATCAGTTCTTGTTTAAGGCACCACCACCCCAGAGACAGGCTTTGGACATCTATGTCCTGTCTTGTGAGGGACAAGAGCAGCAGCAGTGATGAACCCCAACATTTAGTAGCTGGGAGAAAATACTAGAATTACATGATTTTAAAATGAGCAAAACCATTTCAAATCCTCTGATTTTAATCTTGGCCACCAGCTGAGTGCAAAAAGTTTTTTATGTTCAATTACAGGAGTACAGTAGATACTTTTTACTGGGAAAAAAAAAGTCTTGGGTAAATTCCCAGAGAATGCTTTCTTGGTCTATTCAACAACCAGCTCTCTTCTTCCCAGTGCTCTCCAGGACTTACTTATGTAATAACTAACAACTGCAATGACTTATAATAACTTGTTATTACATCAATATTGCTAAGAAGCAATGTCTCCTTTGCACTGCCGGCTGCTTTTGCACTTCTCAAGTCAGGGAAATGTCTCTTTGGAGTTCACTACTGCCCCAAGCATGAAAGGTTTAGGCATATTCATAACACCTTGTCAGTTGGCAATGTACCCCAGCTCAGCTGAGCTATCACAAACGATCAAATGAGTACTCTTAAGATCTTTTATTGATTTTCAAGCTAACTCATTTTACCTTAGATTTGTAGCAGGCTTAAGCATGCTCATCCAGTCAGTTATGGGCAGTTAGTCCATCTGAGCTATCATCCTGTGTGTGCCTACATCCATTCAGCCTGAAAGGCCTGTCATCACTCATGCTGTATCTGCACATGGAAGCCTGGGCTGTAATGGTCTGCCTTCCCCTTGATATAGTTCAGGCCAGAAATGTGAGACATAAACTACATTTAGGGACATGGATCAATATGCATTACAGTATGGCCCATCTCCGTCCCTGATGAGGTAAAAGGCTCAGCATGGTCAGGCCGCTGTAAATTCCCCGACGTTGCATCTGCAATAAGAGCACTGCTGTGAGAAGTTGAGGGCTGGACATCTGCTGGGATCCTCTATCACTTTTCTCACAGCCATCACAGAGAAATTATCTTGTCCCAGCCCTGGGGACTCTCTTCCTAAGTGCCAGTCTAAAAAATCACTTGCAACCTGCTCAGAAACTGTCATAAGAGCAGCACTGAAATGAGGAGAATCTTGCAAGTTGAGCACTGCCAGTAAGCTGCAGGGACTTGGCTTGCTTTGCAGTTCGTCTTTTCTATTGCTCTCCAGACTTTCTGTATCCTACTTATTTCAGGGTTGAGCTTATTTCACTGGCCAGAAACTAGTACAGTCTTGCTGGGACTCTTTTGGTACAAGAGGTGTTCAAATAAATACCATCATATAATAACAAATAGTTTCAATTAAGTGAAAGCAGGGGCTGTGTGGCTGTGCAGAAGTGAGTTTCAGAAGCTTCCAAGGGCAAAAAGCTATTAAAATCCTTTTGTTACTCTTTCTAAAGCAGATCTGCTTTGCAAACAAACCAGGAACCCCTCAGGTTTTCCAAGATGCAGAAATTAAAGTATCTGTAACACCTGTCATCTTTCATCTGTATCATTTAGTTGGTTGCAAGGAAATATCACTTTTTTGTGGTGATTAAACTGTTTATTGGGGACTGCACGAACCCAGGGAGAGAGCCAGCTAGATTTTCCACAGATAGCAGTGGCTAGCAGAAGTGAGTGTAAGAAGATTATGAAGAGAAATCTAAAATTGCCAAGTCCTCAGCGACTCCATTCAAATCTCACGGTTTAAAAGAAAATTGCACTGTTTTCAATGCCTGGCAATCAACAAGATTATATGGTAAGAGTCGTTCCGCATAAACTGTGAAATATGTTTGGAAATAATCTCCTTCCCTTCCACCTGACGCTTGTACTGCATATTCAACATACTTGACAGCTTTAGCTAATTTATTACCAAAGAGAAAGTCTGTTAATGAGGAGGAAACTGAAGCAAATGGGGATGACCTCTGTTTCTGAAGGGCATGAAGGAAACCACTCCCTTCATCCCTTCCTGGAGAAAGGTATAAAATGTACCCTCAGGAAGTTTGCTGATGATGAGACACTGGGGAAGTGGCTGATGCACCTGAAGGCTGTGCTGCTCTCAGACCCTGACAGGCTGGAGAGCTGGGCAGAGAGAGACCTAACAAGGTTCAACAAGGGCAAGTGCAGGGTCCTGCACCTGGGGAGGAATAACCAAGTACCAGCACAGGTTTGGATCTGACCCCCTAGAGAGCAGCTCTGTGGAGAGGGACCTGGGAGTTTTGGTGGATGGCAAGGTGACCATGAGCTGGCAGTGCCCTGGGGGCCAGGAGGTCCAGTGTTGTCCTGGGGTGCATTGGAAAGAGTGTGGCCAGCAGGTCGAGGGAGGTGATCTTCCCCCTCTATTCAGCCCTGGTAAGGCCGTATCTGGGGTGCTGTGTCCAGTTCTGGGCTCCTCAGTATGCCCAGTCCTCCTCCTCCTGTGCCCCAAAAGCTACATCGTTGAGCCTAAAGCCCTCTGCATCATAATTAGTCTCATCACTTCTCTTTGAGTCATTTTGGTTTCATGCTTTGCATCTCTTGCTCGGAGAGCTGCATATCTCACCTACTGCTGCTCACATGATGGTGCTTGAGAGCACTCTTGACTGCTCTTCACTTCTCTTTCTCCTTCTCTCAGATTTGTTTGGAAAAATATCTTTTTGTATTCTCCCCAACAACTCTTCTTTCCCCCAGCAAGCATATTATTACAATTATATGTATTATTAATAATAAAATATGTAAGCGTGTACAGCTCCCTAACATAGCTAAGAGGCATTGCAGGGTCAATAAGAAGCTGAGAAGATGCTTGAACAGAATAAAGAATCCACTGCAGTGGACAGAGCAAGATAGTGCTAAACAAAGAGATTTTTTGCGCTTGCAAGCAACGGGCTCCAGCTTTACCAGTTTGTTACTCTGATATGGATTAAAACAATAAACTCTAAATTTAGGAAAACATTTTCTCAGTTTTCATGCTAATCAATAGGATAATTATGTTAATTGTAAGTTTCCAGAAGTCCTCTGATGTTTTTTGCCTCCAGGTGACTGACATTTTGCTAACACATTGTTATTTCCTTCTCCAACTCCTTGTGTCACAGTACATGACATTTAGAACAGCTTGGTGAGACATGTGAAGCTGGTCTTCAGGCACTTTGTTATGTTTGAACTCCCAGCCTTGTATTAATTTCACTCTTCATGATTAAGTAAATACCTCTTATAAGACAAAAATTAACTAAAGCAAAGATATAATTGTTTTTGTTCATGAGGTTATTCAGTTAAAATACTCCATTTCTCCTCATTTAAACTTGAAAGGAAATACATTCCAGGCAGAATTCTGACTGAGCTGAAAATATTGTAAATTAGGGTGTTATAATGGGTCTAATTGTGTGGTTTAATTATTAGATTATACAGGAGAATATAACATGGACATTTTGTTAGATGAAGGCGGTGTCATCCATCTGTCCAAGGTTTTTTTGGTGAAAACTGTAGGTTTTAAAAATACTTTTGTTTTTCTGTTATATATAATTTTTCAAGGCTGGACAACTACTAAACCCACTAATTATGTACAACAATAATCACAACTACCCAGACATTATTTGTATAGATGAATAATAAAACTTCTAAACACGCCATGAGGTCACTAATAAGGACAGCAGACATCCTACTTACATGGCAGGAGATCCAAATATCCCATACATAATTTTGCCCTTTGCTGTCCCTCTCACACTTCCCCAAGTTACCAGAGGAGCTGTTGCAGTACTGTGCATGCTCAGATGGCATTAACAAGCATTCCTGAATAAAAGGTGCCTCTGGATCAGGCACACTGGCTTTGCTGGTACTTCTCTTCCAACAGGCACCCATCTCATTGGGCCAGGTTACCAGTTTATTCAGAAGCTAATGGAGGGTCAGAAATATACCATAAACATGATGACTCAGAGGGTATTTTGCAGTGATGCATATTGATGTTCCTTTTATCTCACAAATGGTTTGTTTTTTGTTTTTTGGGTTTTTTTTTTAATTTTTGTATAACGCAGTTGCTTAGTGAATAAACAGCTCTTCCTTTGAGGTTCATTGTTTCCTCAATGGCATTCTGCTGCGTAGAGATTTTTAGCCATTCAGTTTTGCTGTTCTACAGAATACATTTTTATCCTCATGTTTCTTTCAGGTTTTAGCCACTTAAAAGTTATAAGGATTTTGAGGTAGCCTAAATGTAGCCATTTTAAATCCTGTTACCTCTCTTCAATTTTTACCATTCTGAATTCCAGCTGTAGAGGTTTCTTTTTCGTTTTTATAGGATTGCTGTATTCTCACAGACCTGATATTGTGAGAGGCTGAGGTGCTCCAGAAAAGCTGAAAACATTGCTTTTAATAATACCCTTCTTTCTAATGAATAAAATTCTAAACTGGCTTGATGTATGTGACACTATGTCCACTAATAAATGTATGTATATATTAATTTTATTGGTTTTTCTTGAAAAGAGACCAGTCTTCTGCTGACTCTGAGTGGATTTTTATTCAAGCAGCACAAATAAGGTCAAAGACAATCTCGTCTTAATTAAAGGGAGAACATAATATTGATTTAATAAAAATTTAACATTACCTAATGACAGCTAGATATTATGTTCAGAGCAGAAAGACTGACATTTTATTGTAATCAATATGTATTTTATTAAAATCAATGTGCTACATGAACTATTCTACAGAGCCATAATAATATCTAGTCTGCAACTGCAGAAAAGGAGTTTGTCATGTGTAGGTAAGATTGCTTGACAGAAGAATGGAATGTATTGCACATGTACAATACACAAGTTTCAATATTTCTTAGAGGCCAGTGAAGGTGATCATTATCATTATAAGTGGCAGGTGTTTAACCCCAGTTGATTTCAGTAGCCAAGAGGAATAAGGACCTAGAGAGAACCGGAGTAATAATGTGGCCAGTATTTGCTCTACAGATTTAAATTCAGCCTGACTCAAACCTGTGCGTGGCAGGAGAGAGGTTTCCAGCCAGGACAGCCCTCAGTCCTTGTGCAAGCCCACTCGAACTTACTGCCCCAAAACAGGACCAACAGCTGCATCTTTCACAAGACATCTTTTACAGGACTCACCTTTCACTGATTGCAGCCTAGAACACTCTAGCATCGATGCTTTCTTTAACAGTCCCCTAAATTACCCCAGAGCTTTGGTAGAAAGAGATGCTGTTCTCCTTCACTTCTTTATTGCTTTCTTTAACCTAGATCATAATTACTTTAAAGAATATTTCTTATCCTAAAAGTTAATGGGCAAATAACCCAAATATGCTTTGGTGATTAATTTTATTTATTTATTTTTGTTCAGTTATATTGAGAGAAGAAAAGGAGTGAAAGCTGGCAGTCTTATTAACCAGTGCTAGAACTGTCTCCTTTCAGCTTTCTCATTCAGTTCTCTTCTTCATCCTGTGCACAGCGTCCAGAGAAGCAGCGTGCTGCAGCTTTGAGAGATCCCTTCTTTTATACCATGCTCATCGTGCATACAGGAGTACCACGCTCTTCCATCTGGTTCTACAGAGTAAGACAAAGGTTGCTTCCATTCCTTCTGTTGTATTTCAGCACAGTATTGACAGAATTGATAACGAGACAGTGGCCATCACCTGCTGTTCCTTACCTACCACATCTGCAGTGAAGCTTTTAAGAAATGAAAGAAAGAGTTGAGATGTTTCAGGGGTAAATCATACAGATCACCTAGTTTGGGGTTGGTTGTAGACAAGGTTTGAGTGAATAGAAAATAATTTCAGCATATATTGTCCAGAGCCACGAAATTCAATGTGTGAATCCCTGGCAGAGGCTTCCATTCTCTTCCTTTCACATGGGTTTTGTTTGATCGTTTGGGTGTGCACAAAGGGGAGGGTGGGTGAAACCTGCTGTCATCAGGAGAGTACTGCAGAAACAGCTCCTGTCACAGCTCTGAGTGAATGTATGGACACAACACCACTGGTTTACAGGCTCTACCCCCAGTTTTAGGAGAGTTTATATTCACCAGCTCATGATTCACCTTAAAGGCTCACTTCTGATTACTCAACAGAGAAAAAAGCATCGTTTGTGCCTGCCATGATCACAAAACTCAGTGAGAATTGATTTAAGTCTGCTTATCTCCACCAAAGAGAATTGGATAGTACAGAATATTCTGAACAGGGCTATACAAAATGCTGAGTTGAAAGCATCAATACAAATTAAGGAACAGCTGAAAGGTGTTCCCATTATCAGCTAATATTTATGACCAAAAAAAATCAAGATAAAATAACACCAGCAGTAAATTATAGATAGAATTGTGTCCCAGATTACCTACCAAAAAAATAACCACAACGTTGCTCTGGGTCTGAAGCCTGCCCATCCATGTACATTGTATGCCTAGTTAACCCATAACCTTTCAAATTTTGAATAGAACAGTAAAAATCAAGATTGGACCTGGGACCTAAGAATACATCCATTTAAGATTTCCGTTTCTTTACACTGTGGTGTTTGGTTCCTCTGTGCTTAAAACATCCACTGGTTCACATCTTATAAAGAACATATTCACTCTTTAGAATAATCACTTTCTGATTCTGGTCTTTTAACTGAAATCCTATTATACTTGGTTTCTAAACAAGTATTTTTCATGCATTCTAAAGTAAAGTGAGGGAAAACAAGTGTAGGCACAACAAAAACAGAACACTGAAAAAAAATATATAATCAGTATAAATTTGCTTTCCAGAAGGAATGTCAGAAGACATAGCCAAAAGTCTATTATGCAAGAATTGGAAAATGAGTAGCATGGGAAAGCCCTTAACCTAATTATGGTTTTCTTATTATTTTATTGGCACTATCAGATTTTCATGGCTGAGCCAGCACAACTGCTGTAGCCTTGCCTGCAGTCATTACTCAGTGTTATCTTTTATTTATACCAAATTATAAATGTGTTTGTGGCACTCTGCAAACAAACAAGTGATGCAGCCTGTGCTTCTTGGCTGAATTTTATCAGTGCTATATTGTATACGCAGATTAGATGGCACTTTCTTCAAGGTCTGCTGAGGTCTCCTCAGGCCCACAGAATCAGTCATAAATTTGTGCTCATGAGATGCCATAAATTGTTTTTCTTCTATTGCTGAACCTTGTCTGGTAGCACATCTAACCGCTGAGGAGCTGCTCAGCTTGCCAGCAGTTTAGCCTTGTAACCATGTGAGGCAGCTCTTTGTGCTTTTCCTGCTGAGAGTGAAGCTGCAGCCGGACCCCTGATGCACGTTCTCCCAGGCTGGGGTAGCTGCTCAGGAGCTGGCAAAGCTGCACTATTGCCTCTGACCCAAGAGCCTGCCCAGTGTCAGGCCTGATCAATCTCTCTCCTCCAGGCCAGTGAGCAGAGAATTCCTCCACATAAACTGAAACAGCTGCACCTGGAGTGATTAAAAGTACCTCTATGAGGCCTCTGATTCAAGGAGGGTGTTCTAGGAGCAGTCATATCATCAATACTGAACTCAGCTTGTGCATCCAGCATCATCCAGGAGTTCAGACTGAGCTAAAGCAGGGCTGGTAAGGGATGGTAAGAGACATTGTATGTGATGGAATATGATTTACTGAACTCAGCATTTATGGTTGGTTTGCTTAGCAACACACCCCTGGAGGGCTCCATATATTTTTTTAATAAAAATACTGGGTTTACTGCACACCCAGAAACCAAGGATTTATGGCAGAGTACATCAAATGATAGAAATAAAAAGTAAAGCACATTTTTAATGTGGTTTTGGGAAACCAAAGGGGAAAACAGTATAACATGAACGTAATACTTTGTACATTACAGGCAACATCTGTTTGTGGGAAAATAAGTGCAAATTATATTAGGTTAAAATATAATTCTCCATTTTATAAATAATTAATATACAAAATTTACTATTTATTGTTTTCTAGTCCTTTCAAAGATTTCCAGAAGGAATTCTACCCATAGAATTATACTCAATTCTATGGATAGAATTAAAGTTACTTAGGTAAGTTTAGGTGAGACATAGGTGTCCCACCTTCACTGGCCTTTTAATATTCTTCCATATTCATTGGAGGGAAGGAAGGACTGCTCCATGCCTGTGTGAGAGATTTTTCTCTGTTTAGGGTGGAATTGTTTTCTAGAGATTGAGCAATATCTCCATGTCGATGATAGAGAATAATTGGACAATTGACTTAAACTGGATTTCTAATTTCTAATTTCACATAGTTGGATCACATGTAATGTGGTTTTTGGAGACTGAGACTCTGCATAATAAATTATACATTAAAAGAAAAGTCTCATAAAACTCAGACATGTGCTTGTTAAAAATTGGAAGAAAGTATGCATAGCAAGCATAAAGGAATAGAATATATATGGATTAACCATCCATTAGCTAATCAAAATCCCTGACAAACCTCTTAATCATATTATAAAGTCCAGTCACTTCAACAGAGAAGGAACTTTTGGAGTCCTATTTTTGTGACTTTTGACTGAATATCATTCCAATGGAAGACAGGCATCTAAGTACTATTTTCCAGGTTTAAGTCTAAATACTTTGTGATCTTAAAGAAGAAAGCAATTATTGCTGTAAGACTCAGGCCCTGACTAATGAAACGAGTTAAGCAAATCCTTACATTTCAGTTCAATATGATCAGACAGATTGAACTTTTCCTTAAGAAAGGATATTTTTTTACGTATGAGTGTCCCAAAATGTGGTCCTGTTACTTTTCACATTTGGGGGAAGTGGGAGGGGGGAGGGTGCAAATAGAATAAATTCCCTACTACTAGACACACCCAAAATATATATTGACTTACAGCACATTCACTTACACGTAATCTTATTTTCAAGTTATAAAAAGGTCAGATCACCACTCACTTCCCCTGTTGCACACACATAGCCTGGCAGGCCCAGATGAAAAGCCAAAGCGAGTGTTTTGACTGGGAAAATGTCTTGGGTAAAAAAAAAAATCCGTGTATTTTTTTACATAAATGCTGAATAAACAACTTCTGATAATATAAGGTAATGAATTGAAAACTTGCCAAACTCCAATTATTAATCTGATATTCAGATATTTATTTAATTCCTTGTAAGAATTCTGCAGTATCAGCTCTGAATAATTGCACTTTCTGGGAGGCTTCCATGCTAGCCCCCATTTAAAAGCTCATTCTTTAATACACAATACTGCTGTGATGCCATGAGGATACAAGCACATGAAGTACACATTCAATAACTGCCAGATGAGTGAAAGCAAAAAAAGCATTGAGTTATATTTAATGAATGTGATACTGGCAAAGGCATCCTATTTTCAATGTTCAGGTACATTGAAAATTTATTTAGTATAATAAAACAAGGAATTATTAGAATTAAAACAGAAATTTTGTATAATGATATTAAACTCTATTTCTCATAATTAGGAAACAACTTTTGTGCTAACTTAGAACTAACTGTGGTTTCACAATTCCTTTAGTCTCCTAGAAATCAGCAGTGTTGCTCAGTACTGCTCGAAGGGTTATAATGCATTTGCTTCTCTCTCTGACAGCTGCTTCCCCACAACCCCACTTTCTCTTCTGCCACATGGGTAACTTTGGCTCGAAAAATGCCATGGCAGCAATCAGATAAAAATGGGGTTTAGATTAATAATTTTCCCATTCTGATCCCCGGTGTGTCATCATCAGTGAAAGGAAAGGGGGCGTGGTAAGACGGGCCCATCCAGTTGGGCAGTGGTTCTAAGACATGGTATCCTAGATAGGTGTGAAAATATGATAGACACATCAATGCACAAGGGAGAGCTTCCATGGTGAAGTACAGTGCTTTCCAATTGCTTGGAAAGCACTGTACTTCCCAATGTGGGTCAAACAAAGTAGTCTATGGCAACTCAATATTTCACTGACCTTCCTGTATTTCTATTTTTAAAGTATTTGAAATCTGACATGTAAGGAAAGCTTTACCATCCAAATATTTAGCACTTGTTCAGATAGCATGAAATGGGTAATGACCAGAGTTTCTAAATACATGGGACACAATGCATGGGGCAACACTTGCTCATTAAGATCAAACCCCATCTCTACCAGATATTTTGTCATATTTCCCTTTTTCACATTTTTCCTGGTTTTGTTTCACAAATGAGCAAAAAATCTACACTGCTTTTCTCTCTCAGCTCTACTGGTGCATGAAGGACTGTGAATATGATGTTTGGTGAGAAGACAAGCACTTGCCTTTTCCTCCTTCCCAAATGTGGGGAGGGCCAAATTCCATGGGCTGATGTGGGGCAGTGAATGGTGTATGTCCCCCGTCACTGTCACCACCCTTCAGAACAGCTGCTGCTGCATTGGTGACAAGCCTGCTGGCAGTGTGTCATGGTCACTGCTGCACACAACAGGGCCCTTGCTCTCTTGCTCCCTCTCTTCTGGTTTTGACTGGAAATCCTACCTAGGACCTAAGAGAAAAATGGGGGGTTTCTGCCCAGAGTTTATTGAAATTTAGGAATCGGAAAAACTGGCATTTTAAGGGGAGGACTAGGACAAATGTAAGTGAGAACACTAGAATAAAATACCAAGCTTTCCACTGCTTAAAATGTATGAGTCATTCACCTGTGTCACTGCAGGGGCTTTTGCGATGCAAACAGAAAGTTCTGATTTTCTCCTGCAGCAGACAATAGTCCACCTGCATAATACATGCTACTTAAAGTCATTACACAACCTGGGGTGTGCAGTAAATAAGTAATAAAAAAATCTTGCACTGCTTTTTGCCGTATAACTGCCTGCAATATAATTTATCCCTCAAGCAAAATGAAACAATCACCTACAAATCTACTCAGCTACTATGAATAATTGAAATGACCACAAAGTCTGCAGTTCAGACCCATCCTAGCATTTTCATAGAGGAAAGTAAAAAGTTTTAAGTGCCTGCATTGTATAAAATCAATGAAATTTGCTGTTCTGTTTCTATACATAGGTAATGTAGAAGCTTATTTCCAGCTGGCTTGCATTATGGGAGGTTGGGGTTGTTTTTGACCAGGTGTTACTCCACAATCTTTAATATTATTGTAAAGACAGTTTCTAAAAGGCTGAGAACAGAAGCAACAAAATTAGTAAAGCCAGGTCAAACAGAGAATAATCCCTACTTTTCAGGTTGATACACTAGATATGACTTCATGGCCTTATCCTTGATTAGCAGGACTATTTATCAAAATATTTCTCCTCTTAGGAATCCAAAGAGACTCCTTCAAAAAGGCATTTGGGTGTACTTCAAACAGAATCACTGCTGAGAGATGGTCTCAACAAGTGGAGATTTATCCCACACTACAAAAGGTAATTAACATAACTTTTATGTTGTATTTGTTTTGGTTTGAAGGGAAATCCACTTCATGTTGTAAACTTTGTCATATTTTACAATACCTATTTACTTACGTAATCTGGTCTATTATTAGCTAGGTTTTATGAGCATTATAATAAGCACATTCTATTAATCATAGTTAATAAAATCTATCTCCCCACTATCATATCACCAATTTTTGCTCTCTTTCAGCAAAGGATGAAAACATGAGGGAGATAAAATCAGTGTCCCAGTCTTTTAGGTGTGGATAACATGTAAACCTTGGCTGACCAGCCCTGAGGTCTGTTCTTGACTTGAAGGATAGCCTGCCCAGCTATGGACAGGTGTGGACACTATGCCAATACCAGGTCTGGCCAGGAGATCTACTATCCAGCTATGGAAAGTGTGTCAACCAGGAGACCAGCTATGACCAGCATGGCAGGGTCTGTTTGTAACAGGTGAATTCCCCAATGCAGGGACCTGGTGAGCTCTAATAGTTCAGGACCTTTCTTTTCCGTAGTTTCTCCAAGGTATGTGATGTGTGTCCAGTGAATATACAAATGGGACTTGCAGAGTCAAGATGGTTGGTCAGCCCAGATCTGCCATGCTTAGCACCTACTTTACTGTCTTTGTTTTGTGTGGATGAAGAAGATAGTCGGGGATCTGAGGCTGGCACATTTTCAATGTCTGGGAGCAGTTTTCTGCTGGAGGAATTATTTTCTAACTCTTTGAGCCTAGCTTCTTACCTCTTCTGCTTTTGGAGTGGTGCAACAGGCTTTATGCCAATAAGCAATGCAGCCATATGGTTTGCCTTACCATGGAAATGTCAGCCAGGGAGACTTTGAGGATACTCCTGCCTACTGCCTAAGCACTCATCGTGTCTGTGGTGATAGGAAAGGACAAATGTCACTGTCTGCATTCTTGTACCCCAGCATGACCAAGCTGACCACTGGGGACTGCAGTACCCTGTCTGACTCTGAACTGGAAGAATTCTTGACACATCTGTAGAGCAGCTCCTCACTGCCTTTGTGCAATGCACAGGACAAAAAATCATAAATGCCTTAGTCAAGTAATAAGCAGACCTTCCTTATAGGTCTGAGAGATCCTGAGTTTTGGGATCCCATCATGATAACACGAAATGCAGAACTCAGTTTCTGCACACTTTGGGGATGAGTCCATCTGTCTCCTCATTGCTTGAGCACCCAAAGCAATGGAGGCCTGTGCAGGGTCATAAGAAGAGCACACAATTTCCTTATCCCGCTCTTTCCCATGAGTTACCCATGCCCAGAGTGTGAGGAAGCACAGTTCTTCGCAGTCAGATAAGTTTTATATTATAATGAAGATGAAGAACATTTCAAGCTCATTCAACCAAAGGTCCTGACTCCTGACCCTTTTGCAATTCCACTGATTCCCATCTGTGTGCTCACAGTGGTTGGGATCAGCAAGGCAGGATCCATTCAAGAAGGCCATGTGGGTGCGTAAGTGTAGTTACTTCAGTGGCTAGGAACACTTTCTGCATACCAAAGAGACCCTAAAACAGGAAAGCTTTCATTGCCAGAAGTTAAAGTGCCTTTAATATTTATTGTACAGTTAATATGCCTCTTCAGAAAATCCTTTGAGGGAAATAACAAAGATCAATAGAGGCCTGATGAATCCTAAATGAAGAAACTAAAAGAAGTATTTATATTTCTGTCTATGTATCTCCTAGAGATGACAGCAAATCTGCAGGCATATTATAGCAATGGCCAAGGGTATTCTGTGGAATTAAGGAAAGGGGAAGACATTTTCAAACACAAGAACAAAGACTGTGCCCTACTAAAATGTTAATTAGCATGCAAAGCATCAAATCACACATCTGCCCTTCCAGAAACAATGTGCTCATGGAAATAATGAATAAAATACTAGTTTATTTATCAAAATGCTGTGCATAAAATTCACCAAGAACATGACATCTGTAAGAAAATATCAACCATCTACTGCAGGGAAATGAATGACTCATATCTCTTTCACTGTGCTAACCCTAAGCTGAGTTTATTTCTTTGGAGCACATTTAATTATGAAAAAGAATGAGAAAAAGAATGAGAAAACCCTTAGGAAATGATCAAATTGTTAATAAAATTGTTGGATACACTGTGTAATTACAACCCCTTGAAGAGTCAAAGACTCAGCTTCTTTATTTACATGTAGAAAAGGGCCCAGTGTTAGACAGCCATTAGTCAAAAATTCCATTGAAATTACAGCTGGTGCAAAATTTCAATTATATCAATACCATGCAATAAGCAAGGAGTGAGGACAAATAAGATGATATTTGGCAGAGAACCATAATTGTTGGTGTCCCAAATGGACCCTCTAATGCTGATGCATACAGCTCGCTGATAAGAACTTCTTAGTAACCCTGGATAATGAAACTTGTCCACCAGCATTATGCAAACTCCACTTAGCATTTAGAGTTAGAATTCACAAACGGGTTATGTCTGCACAAGGGTTTTTTGTACGATATTATTAAGTTATCCTTGTATAAAGCCACAGTGAATGTGCAAGACAAATAGGATACATCATCCATGTTACTGGAGGTTTTCCCTCATGGCTTGCTTCTTCCATGAAATGAGCCCTTCAAAAATGGGCATTTACTTCCTCAACAAATGTGCCCAAATATATCAATATGACAGTAAAACTCTTTCAGCTTCCCCTGGCTTACATCATTTCCAAAATAACCTTTCTAGACATTTTAAGTGTAAACACTATTTAGGCTTCAGAGGAATCAGATGTAGTTTGGTATCTTCAGCTGACAGCTTGAATCAGAATATGTATATGCCACCAGGCTGCTTGTCCCCTCTCTATGCTTGACTGGAAACAGAAGGGTCTGCAACTTGATAGAAAATCTTTTTTGCTAAGTTTATTATTGACTAGAGTGGTTCCACTAGGCTTCCATCTGGATCCTGAATGCTTCCCAACACCACCCACTTCTATCTTACAATTTGAAGTTAAATGTTAAATGAAATAAGCTGAAGCCTGCTGAAGAAATACCATCTCATTCCTCGAGACTATTCAACAGAGTTTATGTCCCTAAATATGAATAAATACAATGTGAACAAAATTTCTCATCAACACCTCATGACTTTGGTGTCTAACAGATTGAGATATATTTACTTGGAAAAAGATCACACATCTAAAAGTTTCACAGAACTTTCTCCTGAACCCTATCATAACTGTGAGGGGTAACATCAATATTTCAGCACAAGTGTTGGCCAAATTTTTTAATGTCCCCATTTCTGGAGAAGTTGGATGCTGAAATATCTCTTATAAATGCTTTGTTGTGACTATGTCTTGATAGAATAGTCTATTAACTGCAGGCAGAATCTCCAAAAGAACTGTTAGATTGGCCAGCCACCAAAACAACAAGAAATGCATGTTTGTTTATTGTTACCTACATAAATGTCTAAAAGAGCAACAAGTTGTTAAAATAATTTCAAAATTTCACTGCAAATACAAAATGAAACTGAAATTATTTGTTTATAGAGGATATTTGGCACAAAATTGAGAGTTAATTTTTCAGAACTCTGCACTTAAATGGCCTTTTGAAAACCTATCCTTCAGACACTGATTTAGATTTTCAATTTTTGCCATTTTTTAAAAACTTCATGGCTTTGCCACCTACATTTCATATTCTACCTTTTATTCAAAACACCCTGTTTAGATTAGGAAGAATCAACAGATGATTATCTGCTCATTAAATCAAATCTCTTGGCATAGAGTAATTCTAGCTTCTTGGCAGCAGGTTATTTATGCAGAAAAAAAGTTGGCAATAAAGAATAGCCAACCATTACAGTTTTAGCATTTGAAATACCTGTAATAACTCTCAAAAGATTGGATGTTTGCTTTATTTATTAAAATAACCCCTTGCTGAGGAAATCGTTTTGAAAATTATTGTTTAACGGAGTGCATTAATTAAGTCCTACCTAATAATCATGTATCCTAGATTTCATGATTTATTTATTTTGGTTGTATGATTTATGTAGCAAAAAACAGTTGGATGCCTTTCCTTCTCATTTCATCCCAACAGTGTTTTTATTGTATTCTTCTTTCACTATGTAGGCCTGTAAAGAAATCCCTGTTGATTTAAAGACAATAGTAGACCCAGGGCTGTTCATCTAACAAAATTACTTCTTTGGCAAAACCAAAAAATGATAAATGGCTTTGTTTGGAGTATTTGCTCTATGAATATAAAATCTTTTGAGGCAAAAGTAAAGTTAATAGACTTCTACTAGGTTTCAAAACATTTTGGAAACTCACAGACACAGTAGCAAACTGGCGTTGATCGTGTTGTGTTGGCTTGCCTTGCAGTCATCTCCTCCCATTACCGAGACGCCTGGCTGTTCCTTAAGGCACCAAACAAATAGTAGTCACCTCAAATAACTAGAAATTAAGCAAACTGCTTTGTCATCAGCAGCACTGCAATGAAAGGCAAGGCAGAAAGAAGGCAGAAAGCTCTGTCTGTACAATATTTACAGCAGTATGGCAGAGTAACCGTACATCATCACTAGTACTCATCAACAAAAGCATGTTTTAATTGAAGCATAAATCGAAGGATGGAAATAATTTACAGCATATATGTAGTCTCATCAAATATTTTAGATGTATTTCAAAATATAAAAATAACTATTTTTCATAGTGTGAATAAACCAACATTTTTATTATGCTTATTTTTTTCCATTTTATACGATTATATTTGGTGTTTAGCAATTTTTCTGAGAGACTCCATAGAATTATCAAGTATTGTTGATTAAAATGTATAAAATGGAATATAAAAGATAGAATTACACGGAAGCAAGTGTAAAGAATTTGTATCTAGTTCAGTTTCTAATTAAGAAGAGAGAAATTGGATCATATTGATCCAATTAGTGGATTTTTTTCTCTTATCCTTCTTGATTGTATGATGCAATGATAATTGCAATTTGCTAAACTGCCTTCTATGGAATGGCAGATTTCACTGCTTATCTGTCTGAAAGACAAGAAAACATTAACACCATTTTTGTCTCCCTTTGAACATTGATCACTTCTTTTTGATCAGAAAGTGACAGAAACATTTCAGTGAATCCCTGCTCATCAGACAAGCTAGCAGAGGACTGACGACTCCAACGACCCAAGAAAGCTGTCTTTGCCAGAGCAGAGCCAAACAAGTCCTAATTTGAGAAAATGTCATAATAAATTTTCAAAGCTGACCTTAAAGTGCTCTGAAGTTTTGAATGCCAAACTTTGAAATATTTTCAGTCAGAATGTTTTCCACATGATGTCTCATCAAAATTTCAGAAAATCAGGGGCTTCAAAAAATATCCTCTAGACTCCTGTATGAAGAAGTACCCAAAATCATTATGAGCTTCTTGAAATTCTGTCACTCTCACTTTTTTGAAACTATTTTGAATTGTAAAAAGTTGCATAGACTAGACACCTTGAGATCTTCGGTTATTTAATACACTGCCAGAGATTTCAATATAATGTTGGAAATATTTACGCAGCAGAACAGGACATACAGATATTTTTACAGTTAGTTGCAAAGAGAAGGTACAACCTCTGTAGTTAAGTAATGGTAATCTGCCACGTGCTTGGGAGACAGAAGATTTGAACTAGTATGACTTGAAAGATTGTGACAAGAAATGTAATAGATCTGGAATCTTTAAAGAAAAGTATTCTGTTGCCTGTGTCACTTCACAATGAAACATACATACTCCGGTTATCTCTGCTTTGACAATTTGCCACTATTTAAACAATAGCCAAGGTGTTAAACACCACGCAGAGGTCAGGATTTGCAGCAGACCTCAGGGTCAATGACTGTGGTCACTCAGGATGTTTCACAGCAGATTTAGTTCAAAGGATGTAGTATAAAACCAAGAAAATGAAAGCTTTTCCAGCTTGTTCGTGCTGAACAGGGTATATTCAAATACTTGTGATAAAGAAGTAAAAAATTAAACATAAACTGTAAGAAGTTTTAAAAACTGTTTCATATTTTGTTCTGTTGTCTTTGAAAGGCATAGAGACAAAAAAATATTTGTGGCAAAAACAATGCTTAATAAAGTGCATGATTTGAGACCTGCAAATTGTTCAAAGAATTGGAACAGTAGGAAGTGAGTATTTCCCTTCAGTGATGATTCATGAGTTTAAATCTGTACCACGGTATGCCACAGGATCCTGAAATCAAAGTTCGTTTTGGTACATTCAGAGTTTTTCAGATTTTGTATTGTTAAAACAAATATTTTGTTTAATGTGTATCCTTTTTTAAAAAAATTGTACACACACACAAAAAAAAATACCAAACAAAGAAAAAAAAACCCCCAAAACAGAAGTACTCCTAATTATAATGAGATTTGAAATAAGATACAGTAAGATTCGGGCTTAAGAGGAAGAAAGCTTTGAGATCTAAAACCTGTTTGAATTTCAGGCTTCCTCTTGAAATTCTGATTCAAAGGAATTCTCTCAATTCTGATCAAAGGCTCAAATAGAGAAAAAAAGCAACATAAGAAAGTGATAGATGAGTTTGGCCCCTACATTCACAGGTGCTTGCCAACAGGGTTTGGAGGTTGAGATCACAACTAATGTTAAGAAAGAACAGTGTCTATCTAGAACAAAATCCATTTCTTATCCGAAGAGAAAGGAATCAAGCAGGGTATAATTAGATGTTAAACTGACAGAGGTCATGTCAGTAGCAGCACAGATAGTTTGCTGAGACCTGCAGTAAGATGGATTTCACAGTAGGTAACAGATTAATTACATATATTACTGAGGAGGTAGAACACCAACATACTTCACACTAAATACGAGCCTGTTGTCATGAGCTCAAGTGTATAACATTACTTGTATAGTTGCCATGAGAAACCATCAGTCTTCCAAAAACAGAAGATGACATAAAATTAAATTATAGATTACTGGATAGAAATAAGCAAAAAGGTTCTTGAATCAAAACAATATTTATTTTTTTTAAAATACAGTTGTCCAAATAAAATCCTGAATTTCATTTGACTCAATTGAGCATACAAGAAAGTTCAAAAATAAAAAGAAAATAAGTCCAAATGAGAAAACTAAGAAGGAATAACTAGCAGAAAATCAACCCATGCACTCTCTGCTGAGATGGGATGAGGGGTCATCAGCTACATCAGTGATCAGTTTGAGACTCTGGAACGGAAAAACAACAGGGACATGCCTAGAGATGTTCAATGCCCAGTGAGAGAACTTGCTGAATACTGGGAGGCAAGCAGGGTTATGTAGTCAAGCACTGTTAAAAGAATATTGTAACAGCATATAAAAGACACTTGAATCACCACATCTAATTGCAAAGAGGAATAAACCTCTAAAATGGCTTAAATGTCTTATGTATAATGAAGAATAATTAGCAATCAAATTGAGAGCTGCTATCTTGACAGATGATGTATATTAGGACAATGAAAATGCAGTCTGTAATTTGAATGCTGAAGAAAATTTCAGATTATTGTAAGTGTAGTATTCTTTTAAGTGAAACTTCAACTGATTTTAAATTAAAATTGGTTCAACAAAGTTTTCATAATGGTCTGGAACTTGCCTTAAATGTCTCTTTCTTTCTTCAGTTCAGCTCAGCTTTTACCTGAATTTAAAGAATGAATTTCCAGTAGTGACTCTACCTAAGTTTGGCTTACTGAAACCAAGACAGCCTCAATCAGAAGAATACTTCCTTTTTTAAAATTGGAAAACTTGTGCTTTCTGCAAGAGGGTGCAGAAAGTGGTTTTCAAACCCAGGGGTTAATGCTCTCACTGACATAACTGGAATCAGAAGCAAGTCTACAATATATCAAAGAGTACGAGCAATTTTATGCTAGAGCAACATTTCCATAGAACAAAATGGTATTCAAGCATCCAGATGGTTCATTTTGGGGTGGAATGTCAAACCATGTGTCTTGGAACAAATGTTCCACCATGCATGTGCCAATCAAACAGCTCCAAAGCATCCTTGGTTTAGACTTCCTGTTTCCACTGGGTTTGGAGCACATTTGGTGATATCTGACAAAAAGGTCTGGGTCTAGTTTTAAAAAGATCTGGGACTAGTTTCCTTTGAAGGGAATTGGGTTTTCATTCACCAAAACCATTCTGCAAGCAGAATCAGTAGTGACATTCAAGGAATTAACTTCCAAAAGACACCACTGCTTCATTATGAAACACTGATATAGATACAGTGATATCTCTGCACCAGACAAGAATTTGAATCATAGAATCATTGACTCTTCTAGGTTCAAAAAGACCTCTGAGGCCAACTAGTCCAACCACTGACCTCACACTATCAAGCGTCCCTATGTACCACATCTACATATTTTCAAAATATCTTTAGGGATGGTGACTCCACCACTCCCTTAAGCAGCCTGTTCCAATGCTTGGCAATCCTTACAAAGAATAAATTTTTCCTAATATCCAATCTAAACCTCCACTGGTACAATTTGAGGCCATTTCCTCTTGTCCTATTGCTTGTTAACTGGGAGAAGGGACTGACCCCCACCTCTCTGTAAACACCTTTAGGGTAGTTGTAGAGAGTGATGAGGTCCCTCGAGGATCCTTTTCTCCAGGCTAAACAACCCCAGCTCCCTCACCCATGCCTCATTTACTGGATAAGTGGGAAGGCTGAGACACCCAAATTTACCATTGACAATAACAGTCCGGGAGGATGTCAGTCTCACACGTGCAGGTTCTGGCTGAACATACCAAGAGTGTGCAGAGCTGAAGAGCTGTGTGGTAAGGAAACTCATGTGTCTGCCTCCAAAAAGGGGGGGAAATCTGAATTACAGGTAGGCAGCTATCACAGTACCCAAACTAAATTCCTCCAAAATAAACTGCTCTAAAGGGAGGAACATTATGATCAGGATGGGATGTCACACAGACAGGGACAAGAAGATGAGATGGCCTGACAAAATGATTGTTGAGCATAATAATATTTTTAATAAGGTTTGCTGGTTTGTTCCTGAAAGTAGGCATTGAAGAAAAAAAGCTGGCAAAAGTTTTTTACTAATAATTAACCCTAAAAGTCACATGCATTTCTCCTGCAAGCAAAGTATCACAATGGGTCAGGAGAAGAAAACAATCCTGGCTGGTGAAATGGTGTCAGAGAACACGGAGTTAAGCAATACAGGATGGACTCTTTCAGCTGAAAGACGTTACAGAACTGACAGAGGACCCAAGCCAGAGACATTAGATACACTGTATTGACTACATGAAAGCTTTTGACTTGGCAGGTCAGCTGAGATCATTCAACTCATGGAGCAATAAATAGTTCCTTCTAAAAGCTGGGGAAAAAAGCTGAAATCAATGCCTATTAAAGACTTTTAGAAACAAAAAGTATCCAGAGACGGGAAATTTCTTTTCTCTCATATGCCTTTATAATTATAAGGTATCGAAAGAGCACCACAGCTCCAGGGCTCAGTAGGCACCTTCAGGTAAGCACAGCTAACAAAACTCTCCGTTACTGCCAGCAAACTTCTGAGTGGTGCTGGATGAGTTGTTCATTGTTCCAGGGTAATAATTACCCACTGAATGGCTGCAGGATAAAGCTGACAAATACACTACCCTGGAGACAGAATAAAATGTGCATAAAAAGCAAGTTTTTTGGTGTTGCACAGACTATCTGTCATGGAAATCACTAGGGCTCTGGTGCAAAGTTGACAGCTGCAATGTAAGAAGCAAACAGAATAAAGCAGAGCAGATAATCATTTTTTTAAAGATGGCCTTGCTGGCCACAGACATGCTCTGTATTGTTAGTTGTGTCACTTGATTATATCCCATTTGCAACCATCCTGTTGCTGTGCTTCCCTGTGGCTCAGGGAGATTTCTAATGCAGTGCAATCGCTGGGATTCCTCTGCCTGGCTTGGAGAAGCAGACTAATCAGCTTAACCACAGATCACTTAGGAGAGAAGAGCAGAAACACGTGCAAAGACTGCAAGCAAAACTCCCGTATTCCTGGATCCACAGATCCAAAGCGCCTCCCAGTTTTGTGTGGTTTTGTGACACTACTGCTGACAGTGGTACTAGAAGGGATAAATGTAAATTCCTTCCACATTTTTATGCTGTAAGTTTAAACTCTATTTGCTAAACACTCTTTGCACAATGTAATAACTCAGGAACTATTGGGTTCTAATAAGCATCGATAAGTCCTGTGGTTCCAGTAGTTTTTCATTCTACTGATGACATGTTAAATAGAAATAAAGTTGGTTCCCATATTTTTGAACATTTTTCAGAAGACTCCTGTCTATAGCATTGTGTATATATTTTGATTAGATATTTCTTAATGTCTATTTCTTATTAGATTTCTTCTCTTCATATCTGATTTGCTTTATTTGTTTTACTTATGTATGATCCAATATTGAAATTCTGCTTTCTGGCCTGCCCATGTACACTGGGAATAACTGTGAAAATTAGATTGATACTGGCCCATCTGAGAGGAAAATTTGACTATTTCTTCATAATTTAACTGTGTTTAATTGATCCACAACTGTAGTGTGAACACACTAGGAATGAATTTTCAATACTCTTTTCTTATCTAAGCATATGGGTGTAATTTACAGATTTCTTCCCAAGATGTAGACAGAATTTAAGCAACTAATTTCACTAGGTAGTGAATAACCTGTTCCTTAGGCATTTGTAAATCTTTGGAGGTTCTTTGCCAGGTTTTGGACCATCAAAGACATTGAAACACTGAAACCCTGCCACTCTCATCCTAGATTCTTGCTGTGTAAGCAGAAGAGAAGGATGTTGCAGGGCTCAGGCTGTGTGCTGGATTTTTTCCCATTCAACAAAAAGCACTGTGCCTGGAGTTGTGTCTCTGGCTGGAACAGACAACCGACCTTAGCTCTTCTTATGCTGGGGAAGCAATGCTCCCCCGGAGGAGTCTTTACAGCAATGTCATCTACTGTCCCACACTGCTACAGATGGAGCTTCATTCTCCATAACCATGGGCAGGCCAAAGGCATCAGACAAAATTTTCAAGCCTGAAATTCTCCAGTAGCCTTTGTGACATGAATTTTAATATCAGAAAGTGAAAAATTGACTTATGTTCAGCTTTTTGCAATGGATTGTTGGCGTCTCGCATGCCAGAGGAACTGTTGAGGCCGAATGGCAGGGGCTGCTGCCCACGGGGGCTCCATCACCACAGAGCAGGACCTCCTTACATCTTGCTTCTGCAGATATCTCTCTTTGTGACCTTCAAAGCCTCAAAGTGCTGCGTGGTTATAAAAGGTTCTTAAACAGTCCTTCCTCTTGCCCACATCTTCAGAAAGCTTTTATTTCATTGCTGTGATAGGATTGCAGTTTTATCAGCCCTAGCTTTATTCCAGCAGTAACTTTTAAAGAGTTATAACTGGGCTGTGTTTCCCCAGCTCCTGTAATCCTCTACTACAAAAGAAGGGATATAAATGAGGTACATTATCATTATATATTACCACAAGAACCAACGTTATAATTAGGTACTGTATCCACTTTGTAATCACTATGGCTTTAATTTCCAATCAAAAGCATCAAAGTCTGAAGACAGTGACCCTGCTATTGAACAATTCCTTTTTATTTTCTTTGACAATGAATTTTCAAAGGTAAAAGGGGGACAGAGAGAAATGGTATTTTATTCTAGAGCTTCTACATAATTATAGCAATTATAGAAACCTTTCATGTGCTTGGTCAGCTTTTACTGCATACGTTTAGCTGTTGGTTAGAAGGATCTCTGAAAGTTATAATGCGTTTGGGGCACCAGAGTCTGTCCCACCATTATAAATACTGGCTAGGCAGACTAATGATTGCAGAGTGGAGTGGAAAAGGTTAGTCATAAATATGGAGGATGTTAGTGCAGGTAACATAAAAGGAATTTAGAAATCTACTTCAGCAAATTGCTGTGTGCTATTTTACCTGTTTCTTTTTCTCTCTTGTTATGAGCAGTATTAAAGCAGCCCCTAAATGCCACAGTAAAGACTCAGACTTTGTTGTGCTAGCAAGTGCAAAAGGTAGCCTTGTCCTGGGTTTGCTGCCATACTGCACCCCAAAGATCCAGAGAATAGAAACTATTTAAGTGGAAAAGGCTCTTCTGTTGCAAACTACTCCTTTGAGTAGATTGAATTATACCCAAACACCTGACATAATTATTTTTTCACTACTATAACTGTGTGTCCCCACCCCAGGACTTTTCCCAATGCAGGTGTGTTAGCAAGGACTGGAGATAAAAGGTAAGATATCTGAGTGGCAGAGACGTGCCCAGATTTCCCTGTAAATGCATTGGGCAGCCAGAGCAGGCAGGACAGTGAGAAGCAGAGGCTGCCCAGCCCTGAGACCAACAGAAATGCAAAGACTCACTGAAATTCTTCAGAGGGATTTTTTTTCTCAAATGAAAAATCCGATATATTTTCTTAAGAATGGAAAGCAAAGTAAAAGAGAAATTTCAGCCTGCTCTCCTCTTTGGAGATGAGAGCAACTGAATGGAAAGGATTATGTGGCTACAAAAACTGCAGCCAAAGAAACAACAGCTGGGGACTGAATCAGTCCAAGTTGTTCAATAAGGAGTGGAGTTCATTGCTTAGTTTAAATGGCTGAGTAAGCTCTGGAGTTGCTTGATTGAGTGCTCTCAGTGTTTTCAAATCACGAAAGATTTTTGTTATCAGTATCAATATAATTTTGTTCTGAAATTTGTCTACAA
Source organism: Pomatostomus ruficeps (assembly GCA_013400735.1). NCBI lineage: Eukaryota > Metazoa > Chordata > Aves > Passeriformes > Timaliidae > Pomatostomus > Pomatostomus ruficeps. The sequence goes on from VYZT01046291.1 coordinate 33,697, forward strand.
ATTAATAAAAAGTTAAATATCAAAATGCTACATATTGCTCTCATCAAACTATTTCCACTGTTTTGAGTTTGATCTCATTTTCCTTTGACTCATCTGTTTATTGATATTTTTAATATTCTGGCGCTTTAGTGTCTTTTGTGGGGAAATTTTTTTACTCTGCATGTTCTCTCAGAAAAGAAAATTACTGTTACCTAGTTCTGCTCAAAGGTTTTCTTTGTTTAAAGAAAACATTTTTCAAACAAAATTAAAACACCATTATATCATATCCTATCTGGAAAATTTTACTTATACTGAATATTGTTTAATTCCTACAAAATCTGGGATTAACATGAAATAAAGAGGGAATATTTTGAGACGAGAGATAAAATTTAGTGTTCCATACACTAGATTGTTCTGTCCTACAAATTTTACTTCTTAATATTCTTATTATTGCCTACTGATATTGTCAGCCGTATATCTAAGACTTCAAGGTGGAAGCTGAGAGATGTGTGCCATGTGTACCTACCTGTCATATGCACTGTGCCTTATTTATATTAAATCCATCCATCATAATCTTCACTTCCACTTCTCTTTTTATCTCATTCATTTTCCTCCATCATATTATAACCTCCAACCGTCTTTTCCTTCATAAGTTTAGTAGCACTCAGGCATTTTGGTCTGTTACCTTGACCTTTCATAATAACTTCCATCATACCAGTTTCCTTCATAACATTTTCTCTGTCACTGACAGTCTCTCTTGGGCTTTGTTAATTTTCTTAGCCTTAAAAATGGTCTCAGAAGCCTCTGTGGGGGTGGCAATGAAAAGGAGAAGAAAAGGAAAAATGCAAGGGAGTGGGAAATAAAATGAAAATGCATTGCAAAAGTAAAAAGGAGAAAAGGGGAAAAAAGAAACAGAAATACCAATTGTAAAAACTCTTTTTAAATATATTCTCTGCTTTCTTTCTGAGTCTAAATCCCTCAGTTATGTAATTTAATTTCCACATGAATTTCTCATTGATTATCCCCCTCCCTTGACTACTTACTTTTCTCCTTCTATTTCAAAGAGAGTCTTTTCAGAAGTGTCTTCCAAGTACAGCAATTGCTTCCACAACCTCATTTTTCCTACATTTTTGACCCATGCCAAAACAACCGTCTGCACAAGGCAGTGTTTGGTGGGTTTGAGGGCCATTTGGTCTATTTGGGTGTAGGGTTGTTTATGTGGAGACAGGGCTGCCTTGGGCCTGTTTTTAAACCCCACATCCCTCACTGTGGAGGGGTTTTATGGCTCTATGAGTTCCATACTATCATTATAACGAGTGGTACAATAATTAGGGGTACACTGATATGTGTATAAGTTCCCAAAGGCAGCATGCATATTGACTAATTTTGCTGTCCCATAGCACCTCCAGTAGTGCTGAAATTGTCAAAACTTAGAGAAAAATTTAATGACAAAGGAAGTAAAATGTAAACAATAGCTAAAGATTGCTTTTCCCAAGAGCTTTTCTCAGGTGTACAGAAAATGTCTGTAGACATTCTCGTACAATAAGGGGAAAATCTACAGGTTTTCCCATTGTTTGGGTGTCTCCCATACCATCTGTACTTATGAACAGAGCATGGGGCACTGGGGACATGGAGGGAGCAGTGAATTGTTCTGATACACCTCACACTCACAGTCAGAAGATGGATCAGAAGAGACCCTTCTAAATCCATCCAGAGGGTCCCAGGATTTCCTTAATAAGTCTCAAAGCTAATAAATCTATTAAATCTTGGGTGAATTAACATTTTATTCTCCTTCTTCATTACAAGGATATATGTGTTATTATCCATACTGTTTAAAGAGCTTTTTATCGCTCTATGAATTTCTTCCCATAGGTAATGTTTTGGGCTTGATCCAGATGCCTTCACAACTTGGCCTTTTTTCATGCAGAGAGAGATTTACTTTCCCAAACCCAGGTAATAAATCCTTAAATTATGATTTAAGTGGAAATTTACTATCATGTTAAATCGCTATTAGAAGCATCATTCTCATTGAAAGTATCCAGGAAAATACAACTTTCGAAATGAGCCATGCCATTGACTAGAATTATAGATCAGTTTTGTGCTGCTATTTATAGCTGTGCAGGTTCCTGAAGTCAGGCAGTTTCTTTTCATTTAATGGCTCTTTCTAAGAATTTCAGAAGCACTCACCCCTCTGTGCAATGAGTTACCAGCACAAGGCACAAGATGTGGGTGCAGGGGAAAGGTGCTTCCCTGGGCTGTTTGATTATTGGATACCTTAGTGCTCACCATTAACTGGACATCAGCATCATCACCGATGCTATGAAAACCAAGGCTTAGAAAAATATGGATCATTAGGGCTGTTCTGCTGAACCTTTATGAAGATGCTCTGGGGATTCACTGAGCCCACTATTTATCTTCTGATGTCTTAAAAGGTCGATTGGTAGCAGATTAGGAAGTGTAAATTACGCTGCAGAAGCAATAGGGAATACATTCTACGCTGAGACCCAATGCAACACAGAGCATCAGGGGTCTTAAGGCACAGTGGTGACTCTGGCCTGGGCCTGAAAACCAAAATGCACTAATCCATAAATTTAATTTTCCCATATGATACATAATTTTAACAGAGGTATTTGGTGTGTGGGCACCCACACCCATTACAGAAAATATTAAGCATATTTTGAGCCAAGACTCCCACATACACCCCCAAATCATTAGCATTTCATTTACAATTCACAGGCTGATTTCTTCAAACCTCAAGCCTAGAATCAAACCACTTGTCCAAAGCAAGAAAAATGTTAGTTATACATTAGGACCAAAATATTTTATATTCATTTGTTTTCTAAGTTTTTAACTTTTTTTCCAATGTACCCAGATTTTGCTCCATGATTTATCTTTTTTTCTGCTAAAGTCTTTCATATCCCATAAATGATCTGTTTAAAAACAGAAAAAGAGATGCATCTGTCAGTATTCCTGTCATTAAGTAAAAATGGTGCCACACCAGCAAAAAGATCTATAGTACTCCCTAGAAAAGGTACATAAACTTCATATTTACCTCTCATACAAGTTTTTTAGCTGCTGAACAAGAACTGGGAATAAAAGAGCAATCATTTTGGCTTCACACACACAGAAAAGACCACGTATTCTGATTGTAATTTAATAAGCTAGACTGATATTTTTTACAAAGAAAAAAGTAGTTTACAGTGGAAAAATACTGTAATTTAATAATCAGCATATATTGTAGAGCTCAGAATATTATAAATCTCGCTTGATTACAGGAAAAATCACTTATAACTGTACCAAGTTGCCTGGTGCTGCTGATTCATGCTGCTTTGACAATGAGACCAGTTGGATCTTACCAGCTTTTACTCAGACAGTACTTTGAGTCAAATGCTCTCCCTGCAGTTATAAGGGCTGGTTGAGTAAGAGACCGAGTCCTGCAGTAAAGACAGGCTGTACAGATCCTGATCCAAACAAAATGTGTTTGCTAAGACGTAGACATATCCTTGTGGCCCAGATCTGTATGAACTCCTGTGCCTGTGATTTGGGGGTGCATTTTTGGTGAAGTTTCTGCTGAGTAATGAAGGAGATGTATTCTCTCCTTTGTACCTCCTTCTATCAAAGTATTTCAAATTAACTCCTGAAGTTTTCCCATCAGGGTTGCAGAAATTGTGTATTTTCCATCTCAATCTCCAGCCTATTTTTATTATTCCTCTGATAATGAACAGAGGTTATGAGCAACATTTTTCAATATCCAGGTATGTCCCTTCAGTTTTAAACATTGCAATATAAGATTGGGGTCAGTGACATGGGACACTGTAAATTCACAGTAAGGGAGTGTCTATTTAGATATGAACTCTTTCAGATCAAACTAAGGCAAGCAGTTGCAGAAAGTCAACTGCACAGCCAAGGTCGCAGTAAAAAAAAAA
>VYZT01046291.1:51732-81790 GCA_013400735.1 Pomatostomus ruficeps
GAGAGAGAGGGATAGGAATAAAACCCAAGAAAGACAGGTGATGCACAGTACAATCGTTCACCAGTTGCTGACTGATGCCCAGCTCATCCCTGAGCAGCAATCAGCCTCTCCCAGCCATTCCCACCCGGTTTTTCCACTGAGCATGACATCCTAAGGCATGGAATATTCCTTTTGCCAGTTCAGGTCAGCTGTCCTGGCCACAGTTCCTCCCAGCTTCTCATGCACCTGCTCACTGACAGAGCAGGGGAAACTAAAAAGTCATTGACTTGGTGTAAACACTGTTGAGCAACAACTACAGCATCAGTGAGTACTGACAGCATTATTCTCACGTGAGATCCAAAACAGAGCACTGTACCAGCTACTGGGAAGAAAATTAACTCTACCCCAGCCGAAAGCAGGACAAGGTGGCAGAAGAAAGTACAGTGAAAACACTGGTCAGAGTCCTGGAAAATAGAGCGCAGTGTGTGTAGCTGCTACTTCTTTATACAGATACTTTTGGCTTGATTATTTCTATGTGCCCATATCTCATGTGTAAGTTCCTGTGTCTGAGGGTTGAATGGTTGATTTAGCCCTTTGTTCATTCAGGTGCAGCCCTCAATTCAGGTGCAGTCCTTTGCCTCAGAGCAGGGTCTTACACTGCTAAATGGGAGTGAATATGAAGGGAACCACAGCTCTCCAAAAGCCTTCAAGGGTCCATGTTTCCCTAAGACAAACATGTCTCTAATAGCTGTAACCATTTTTGATAACTAATATGAACTGATTTTCTCTAAATAGTGTATCTTCCAGCATGATTAATATGTCTAAGTAGTAAAACAAAGGCTCTTCGAAGTTACTGAAAGAGAGCATAAGTACAGGGCAAACCTCTTTGTATTACAAAATTGCAATCCTTGGTGCCCATTGGGGAAAACAGTTTTCTGTTAGCTTTGAGCTAACCTAATGCAGTGGGAAAGTGGATCAGAAAGCAGGCCTCTGCCTGCTGTAGACTAGTGAGCTTTACCCTCAACAGCATGGAAATGCCAGAAAGCTGAATAATGATGAATTTTTTAAGAGAAAAATAAAAAGCACTGAGTGCAATATACTATTATTATTTCTCTTCCTGAAAAATATCACAGAAGATGAATTGTCCAGATGGTAAAGTGCAATCATGGGGCTTGGAAGACGGGCATTTATTTTTGCACAATACCACAGGCTTCTTGCGTGACCTTAGGAAAACCTTTCTATGAATAACGCTTTACAAATTATTTAAACACTTGATAATATCTACATTCTGCATTTCAGTATCCTAAAATTTCACTGTCAGCACCAAAGGTGCCTGCCTTTCTCCACTGATTTACAACAAAATTCTGGCTTTCAGCTTTTGAATGGCATCTGAGGTGCATTCCTATGGTAACTGAAGATGCTGTAAAGATTTCCCTTAGAGGTAGAAATCCATAAGAGAACTTGGGTTGCTCGATCATCTGTTTCTAAAACTAAGAATCATAATACACACCCTACACAAAGGGATAAAGTTTTAGTAAAGTAAGAAAATTACTTTGAAGTTTTAATTTTACAGAAACACGGGTAGGGGACATTACATTTGCCACTGATGCAGAATGTCACAGGCAGATTGTCCTCTACCCAAAATCTGACTAGGTGGTGCCAGCATGTTCTTTTGAAGTTCTCCTCTGAAACTAAAATAATAAAATAATTAAAAAGTACTACCAAGGATGAACACAAGTTTAAATCAAACTGGCATTAGTGAGCTTTATCTAAAGCAGATCTAACCTTTAAAAGAAAAATATTACTTTGGCTGAGTACCATGCAATAGAAATAGGTTCTTCGTTGAGAAGAAGAATGAGGGTGGAGTCAAAGGAAAGCAATAAGCCATTCTTTCACCCTTGTGGGTACAGGTAGGATTAATTTCTTAATCTTTTTCAAAGTGGTCATGTTGTTTATCATATAAGCTGATCATATAGCATCATAGGGTCTCCCCTAAAAGGTCCTTCCTGAAATTTATCCAGTGGTTGGGATGAAGGAAATCTTGAGCTAATACTGATGGATCTCTTGTCTTTGTCTCATATCTTCCTTGGCAAAAAAAGAGAGAAAATCCTTTGATTCCAATATCTAATTATCTAATCACTGATAATCTCTACCTTAAACAGATAAATTGCTGTAATCATAGCCAGAAAACCAATGTTACTCATGAGGAGAATCATGGAAAGTCGAAGAAAGCTTTGCTATTTCATAACTACTGCAAATAATAATCTAATGAAAGTAGTGAGTTTAAAGTGTCAGCTATATTTTCTGTCACCTTGACTTGAATAAAAAGTTAAATCACTCTCTGTGGCATGGACTTCTCTGTTCTTTGCCTTTGGATACATTCACACAACAGAGCTATGAACCATGACTCAGATTTCTGAGCACTATACACAAAGAGCTGTTATCTGATTAGAAAGTAATGATTAAGCTCATGTCCTTAACATGAATCTGAATTTGTTCTGAGTTTTCACAATACATTCACAACCTGGAGGAAAGAGAAAAGCATACCTGGCAGAAAAGAGATTATGACCCTTTTACCTTGAAAGTATCATTTGAATTCTAAGAGCACAAAGGAAGAGAAATTAGGCCTGGTTTTTATCTTTACCTGAGCTTGATTAGGTCATAGAAAGTTCAGGTAATACTTATGCCTTACAGCTACAATCATCACAGCAGTAGAGAAGCTTACAGAACAGAAAGAAATGAATAGAAATTAAAACTTTTTAACCAATATTCCAGCTGCCTGATTGCACAGAAAAGGTTCAAAATAAAAACTCCAGAGAAGTAAATTGACACATTCTGTTCCGATTAGCATCCAAATTAGTAAATCAGCAGCACAGACAGTGAAAACTTTACCTGAGATCACTTCCCTGACTTAACATGTTTTGAGAGGAAAGCTTTAATTTAAAAACCTTGATGACCATGCCTTTAAATACTTTATTATTATCATGCATGAAACTTCATAAACAGGTCCAAAAATAAGCAGTACAAAAACTTCAGTCCATTTTTAGTACTTCCCTTATATCTTCAAGTCTGAACTCAGATTTTCTAGATTTCCAAGTAGTCTGTTGAGTCGCAGGGCACATCATTAGAGCATTTCATGCCCTATGCAGCACCTGTTAATCTACACAAGCCACTAGGTGTATTTGTGGTTTTGGTGAGGCCACAATTGCCCATTGCTTAAATTAAATCAACCAGGTGAAATTTCAGCATAAACAAAGCACAAGAGAAAAAGACTGACAGCTCTAGTAAGCTGTCAGCTGCAGGAAAGAGGCAATGTACTCCTGGCTTAGGAAATCACAGAGAGGGGGACAGCAGTGGTTTAGATAGCAAGACAAGTTTTCCCAACAGCCCTCTAAAAAGGCTTTACAGTTACATCTGGTTTTGATGTCTCAAAATCTGATGCCTTTCCTGACTATAAATACACTTGCACTATAAATACACTTATCATCTCTTGTAAAATGTTTTGAAATCTTCTGATGAAAAGAACTAAATATGCAGGCTTCTATTTATGGAGAAGCTTAAGGTGAGATATGTTCTCTGCACTGAGATTTCACGGTTCTGCAGAGAGGGTTGGTCTGCCATCAAAGAGCTATTTACACATTAGAAAAGATCTGTCAATCCCACCACTGCTGATCAAGGAAAACTAGTAAATGAGCTAGTAGCAGTCGTAGTTGGGGAAAGAAAATAAAACAAAAAAACTGCAACAAAGCAATGACATTGATACCAAGCTGGAGCATGAGCCCTTACCTCCTGAGAAATTCAACATGCCAAATTGTCTTCACACTATTCTTGATTTAGCTAACCCAAATGTAGACAGAAGTGACACCAGATGAGTCAGGCACACCGTCTGGACTCAAACTCTGAATTTGGAAGTGACAAACTCACAAAAGTTTGCTTGGCTGTTTCATTTCAACAGTTAAAGCAAAAGCCAAATTTCCCTTTTAGCTTTCAGACAACTTGCAGTTGAACATATCCAAAGGTTAAGGGGTTTGTTGAAGGTGTGCACTGCTGAGATTAAGAAGAAATTATCTAAGAACTCAAATGTTAAGCCACATTAAGGCAGTGAAAAGGGCTGGCAGAGATATGTGGGAAGGTCTGTTGTGGAAATTGTGTGCAGTGGTTGCTTGCTTCCATCCCCTGAAATACATATGCTTAGGTTTGGCCAAGTAACAGTACATACATTGCTAGCCACAGAAATCTTGGAGAGCTGCTACTCCCAAATTATGATTGCTCAGAAGGTGTCAACAGACTGAACAAGACAGGCCTCATTTGTTGCAATTCTTTTACCCCATAAATGTCTCTCTGCATTTATGAAAGGAAAGAATATATACAGAAATGTAAACCACAAATTCTCAGTCCCATTAAGCATTGCACTCATCATTGCATGCTAATCTATGAATACATGGGTACAGAAGAGATGTATCTAATTGGAATGTACCATTTTCAAAGGAAGTTACCTGATCTCCACACTCCATTTTATGTATTATTCCAATAATGTAATTCTTAATGTGAAATCAGAAAATTCCTATCCAGGGAGTGGGTGGGAGGATGATAAATGTGGTCATGGTCAAGGTAAAATGAAGTGATTAATTATCTGAGACTTAAAAAATGAAATTGTAGCCAAAAGTAGTGTGCTGTACCATCCAATAAACAAAAGATTGCAGTTTAAGTATCTGCATAATTACTGTGTTCATTTGGAAGAAGAATGCACAATGTTTGATAATACTTTCTGAATACTTGTAGTGTTTCTTCCAGAATTTGTGCCTGGGAATTGACTAGTCTGAAGGTTGCTATGGAAAATGCTCAGCTTACACAGCACATAGCGTAGGGGGCAGATACAAACTAAAGTGGAGACTGGTGTCTGTAAAACTCCTTATGGTTTTTTTCATATGTACTAATTGTTGAAGTTATTAAGGCAAGAGAAAAAGAGACCACATAACTAAGCTCCCTCTGCCTACCCCTTCCAGTGGAATTGCAAAATCAGAATTTGACTTGATATTTACATGAGGTTTGAATAATCATTAAGTTAATAAGTACGTTTTTCTCCCACCTCGATGTGCCTGCCCTCTCCTTGGGAAACTGATATTCTGTCAAGATTTTGTTTTCTATTGACAGAAAGACAATCAGAGAGATGTCAAAACAGTCCTACTCTCATCTTTATTATTGTTTATTAGTGATGACAGGTAGATCCTTAGACACAAGTTTTTTGATGCTAGACATTACAGAAAACTGCAAGAAAAATCTCTAATTAGCAGAGGGGTGGAGTTCAAGGAAATGATGGGATCCTCTCAGTTCGTTTGGGCACAATGATGAGCATGACACAGCTGTGTTTGCCACATGGGCTGCCTGTAAGGGCTTCAGATAGCACAAGATAACATTTACAGAGGATTTCACAGAAAGCAGCAGTGTTCTGACTGAGGGCTTGAGGGAGACCATCACCTAGAGAGAGCTGTCCCTGACTGACACCACAGTGAGTAAAAAGCAAGTCTTCTACAATTCCTATAGACAAAGTCTCTTCACATGACCTGGCGTGGGCTTATGAATAAAGTTTGTTCAATATTTGATTGTTTTTGTCAGATGGTTTTTGACAACCTAGAAAGGAGTTGTACGTTTTCTGGATAAGCCTCTTCTCTGTTTTTCTGAGCTGCCATCATTGACTTTAACCATTCCTAGTGTGTATTTACTTCCCACTGCAGACTCGTCTGAGAATATGATAGTTTCACTGATGTTGTGGACAGAACAGATCCACAAGAACACCTTCTACACTAATTCAACTTGTCTAATCTACCTGATGTAACACATTTTAAAAATTCCTTTTGTAAGCCTCCTTATGGAATGAACTGTAGGAAAGGAAAGGGGCTAAAAATTATACAAGTTTCTTGCAATAGTTATTTCCAGTGCCTTCTTGCTCAGACAAATACATGTGGCATCACATAACATAGGAGGACAAAAAGTAAAAGATATTAGAGATATCTCCTAGAAATGACAGCAGAAGGTGATCTATAAAACAACTATTAATGAGATACTAGGAATAAAAGGAACAATACTGTTTTAATGACATAAAAGTGGCCAAAGCAAGTCATAAAGATAAAATCTGCAAATGGAAAGGTTCACTCCATAATCAGTGGAACTATTGGAGGGAGATTTCCCCTGCAATGATGTCCTGTGTCACTGGCTGCTGTAACCACCTGCTCCTGTTGAATCCTCAGCACTTCCAAAGGCATCTCCTGAGCCATCTCACTGAACTGTCTTCATATCTTCTCCTGAACACCTCTATTTCTGGCCACATGTACCCATTCAATAGGTCATTTCCATAGTGTCCATATCTTTCTTTTGTGGGTGTGAAGCTCCACATGTTAAGACTATTTCTGAGTTATTTGGTGTGCACAGGTGAGTTAACAGGCAGACATGGTGTGATGCACTTGCACTGTGACCATTCCCTCAGCTGGAGGAAGACTGCAAGGCTCTCTCTGTCCACGAATAATTTGCACCAGTTGCATGATTTTCAATGTCTGCATTATAATGCTAAGAAAACCTGATGTCAGACATTAATATACACATCTAAAACGTATGCATCCATTCTTATGTTTTTACATTACCCTGTCTTCCACACAAAGATAGAAGCTCAGAAAATTTAAATCCATACAGGGAACAAAAACCTCTACCTCTCATTTTCAGAGGTGACAATAGTGTACATTGGAACTGAATCCCCACTAGCTTTCCATGGATTTAGGCATAAGTTGTGGTTTAACCCAGCCAGCAACACAGACCCACATAGCCATTCATTCACTGCCTGTTCTACCCCACACCCTACCCTGGGGGTAAAAGTGAGAAAAAATGAGAAAATCCTTGTGTTGAGATAAAGACAGTTTAATAAGTAAAGGACAAGCCTCATGCACAAGCAAAGCCAAACAAGGAATTCTTTTGCCACTTCCCATGGGCAGGCAGGGGTTCAGCCATTCCCAGGGCAGCCAGGCTCCATCATGCCTGTGGTGACTTGGGAAGGCAAACGCTGCCACTTCAAATGTCCCCCCTTCCTTCTTCTTCCCCCATCCTTATGTGCTGAACATGATGTCATATGGGATGGGATACCCCTCCTGGATTCAATCGTGTCCCCTCCCAACTTCTTGTGCAGTCCCAGCCTCCTCACTGGTGGGGTGGGGTGAGGAGCAGAAAAGGCCTTGACTCTGTGCAAGTGCTGCTCAGCAATAATGGAAACAACCCTAAATCATCAACACCGTTCCCAGCACAAATCCAAAATGCAGTTCCATAGTAGCTACTATGAAGAAAATTAGCTCTGCCCCAGCTAAAAGCAGCACAGCAAGCCAGACAATTCTGTTATAGTCTATAGCTAATTTACAGAGAATGCAGACTTTTAAGATGCTTCACTGTGTTATCTTATCCTGTCTGCAAAGAGTAGTAAGTAGACTCCTCTTTTTTTTTTTCAGGAAAATACAATTTTTAAATTAATTTTATAAACAAAATCCTTTGCAGATATAAATATTTCACCTATCGCTCTCTTCTTTACTCCCTTGTCCCTAGGAAACTCATATTGCTTATTTTTCATGAAAGGCTTGTCAAGATGAGAAGCCATCACAGAAACATTTCTGACAATTGGCTTATTCATAACCTGTTGCACTGGCAGGCAAGAAACTCCAAAAGTCCCTCGATGTGCCATGACAGTTTGTACATGGATCTTGAAAACCCTTGCCAAGCAACTTTCACAGCCTTGAAGTTTCTGTCAGGAGAATAGAGAGGAATGAGAAAAATGGGGACTTCAACCACATGAAATACAACTCAACAATTTTTCTTTCTCCATGCTGAAATGCTGGCATAAAATTGTTGTGTGAAAGGCACACAGGGAGACATATCTGATCTTCTAAGAATTTTGTCTTTTAAGAGCTTAACTAAGATCATCCTGGGTTAAAGGTGTACAGTGAGTTGAAGCACTTTTAAATTGTTATTCCCATCATAGGGGAAAAAGATTTATCCTGCATCAGAGGAAAGGCCCACTGGTGGTGTTTTCCAAACAGCACCAACTAATGGGTGTATAAAGAGGAGGAGGAGGACACATACAGAGCAAGAACAAGTGTCCTTTCTACAGACACAGGTTTATCTTCCAACTGGCCTGGAAAGGATGAGCAGCAACACAAGTATTTGTCTGGGTAAGAAGGTCAAGTCAACTGTCTCTTTGCTCCATCAAATGTTTGCTGAAGGGGAGGGTGGAGGTCTTGGACTTTACTCTGAACAGTGATACATGAGGAAGCTTATTTTCCCCAGACCCACTGTTCTTACCTGTCTGTCAAATAAATTTCTATCATCTACAGACATGTTACATTTGTTTCCCTTCCAAGTGTTTTTCTTTTTTTCCTCAACAGACTATTGATGCCTACTAAAAAAAAGAGCTAAAAGTTACATAGAAAAAGGCCTCTATGATCTGGGGATTATGTACTGTTTATGCCTTAAACGTCTGACCTGAAATTTTCTCCTCATTGTTTAATATTTTAGGTCTTAATAGAGAACCAAAGAGATACTGCTAAAAAAGAGTATGAAGATGAATGAATCCACTCTGCCTTTGTACATCTCCCTTCAATTTACTTCCATATTTTAACTTATTATGCAAGCTAATATAGATTTTCAAAACCACAAGAAAAGGAAGTGCAAATAGAAATACTTCTTTACTGTGTTCATGCTAGAAGTCTTCTGAAACCCTTTTGGAAGGTCTTGTGGGTTTGAGACACTTAAGACAAAGAAACAATGCCATCTGGAATAGACAACAAAACAGGCATCAAATATGCCACTTTATGAGACGGAATACTAGAATCAATAGATTCTCCATGTCACATTAGCAACAGAGCAGGTAAATTTATATGACCCCTTGATTGCTATGTTAGACTTCAACATGTTCAAGATAAAAAAGCTTAAGGCTGCCTGCTGCAAGACAGAAGAATGCAACCTCTCAGTGGTATTAATCACTTAGGATGGAATTTGTAGGAAAATGACAAAAATTCACTAGTTTAACATTTTCATCAGGAGACATCTCAAAACACAATTCAGTCCCCCCCACAGATATATGTCTGAATAAGTAGAATGAATGTTTCCCTTCATTATTTCTTACTGAACAACAGTAAGAAGGGTTCATTTCTTACATTCATTGTTAGGGAAGGGTTATCTCTCCTCCTTCAACTACACAGGGAGTGAACAGAAAGCTTGGGCTACATGCTGGAATTAGGGGAAATGACTCCATCAAGATGTCTTTTTCTAGGCAAACCCTCTTCCTGCTACTGCAAATGGAAACTTCTCAGAGTCTTACTAACAGATGCCCATGCGTTCCTTCCAGGAACTCTTCCTTTGCTGGTATTTATGCTGCATAGAGAAGCAGTGCAGTGGCTCAGGAGAAGGCTTTGGAAGTGAAGAGGAGCAGCAGGATGTTATCGAATATGCCTCACAAATTACTTGTGGTTTAAGTGATTTAAGGATACAGGGTTGTTATTCCATTGGATGGACAGATTTGGTCAGATGCCTTAACAGCACTCACAAACATTAATATCAATTCCAAGTGGCTATTCAATTCCATGCTTATAGTCCTTGTTATTCCAGTTGCTGTGTGACTGTCAGAAGAAAACAGATTGCTGCTCATTTTAATCAGTCAGATCACAGTTTTATTGAACGTGCCTGTTTGATGTGATTGCATCTTGTGCAACTGAGCGAAATGAGACAAAAAGAGCAATTTTATATCACGTAGATAATAACAGATGCGCCCCTCAGAATTCATTATAGAAATCTGTTTTGCAGCCGTATGTTCCACTTCATCTGAAATCCTTTTGTTCTCATCAGCCTCTTCCTGTGTGAAACAACCACTCTGCATTTTGCAAGCATCTACTAATGGAATCTGATATTACCTTGTCTATATCCTTCGATCTCCTGCTAAATATTGAAAGCTAAGAAGCCTAGTTTTCCATAACCTACTAAAATAGCCTCCATATAGTCACCTGATTGTAAGTGCCAGGCATATTTACCCTGTCGATTACTATTTACTCTCTGAATATTGCTCTCTAATAACTGAAAATAGAGAGCTTTAGCAGTAAACAGTTATAAAATATTTTGTTTCCTTGGTTTATCCTTCTGCCTTAGTCTAAGCCTTCAGGGTGAGCACAGCTCTATGAAATCTCAGCACAGCCTTGGTGTCATTTTAGTTTAAATTGTGTTCAAATCCGTAGCCTTCCAAATTCCTTTAGGACTTATATGCATGTGTATGAATCAAAATTACAGGTATCATATGCTGCTTCTTTTCTTCATAACCTTTCTTAAATATCTACATGAATATGTTGAGTAATATGATTTTATTGGCTTGAATCTTAGCTGATATATATTCAAGTGGCTTCACAGATTTTAGTGGACTTTTGCCAAATTACATTATTGCAGTGGTTTGGCTGAAATCCTATCACCTTTGACATCATTGGCAAAATTCCCATTGTCTTCAGCAAAGAAATTACTTCAATGTATATGCTTGGCATACAGAGACCTTCCTCAGTGCAAAGTTGTGCAGTCAGGCATGATGATGTCTCAGTTAGAGGCATCACATTTATCCTGTGAAGTCTGCTAGAGGTCAACACTAAAACATGATTTTTATTACTAGACAACAGAAGGAATAAAAGAAAGGTTAGAGAAACACAAATTAACTTCTACAAAAATCGTTCAAAGGTATTTCAGTGTAAATCTGGTGGTGACTCAGAGCATCTCCTTACTTTACTTTCTCATAAAGACACTGGCTTCCTTAAATACTTCTCTTTCTCTAATTAGAAATCATTATTTTCTCTGGGTCAAGCCTGCAGGCGTATATATATCATAAAATTAGTGGATCAAGCACTGGGACCCAGACATATCTCTGCACCCACTCCTCAGAGCCCACACACGTGGTACTCTCTCATGTTCGAGGGCACTTGGTAAGTCACCCATCCTTCCTTCATGTACTCTGAGGAACTCCACCTGTTCTTCCAAGCCCTATTTTCTTCCCGACATCCATATGTCTACAGCATCCACAGTATCAGAACCCCACTGAGCTATATTTCCCATCTCTCTGTGTCTCCCTCTATGACGCCTGCATGAGGTTTCCATACCCATAAGATCTCAACATAGCGACTAATCGTCATCATCACCTCTTCATGCTTCAGCAGGAATTCTTGCTAATGTCTTCTCTGTACAAGTCCTTTCTCTCTCCCTAAATCCTTTCTCTTTTTCTACTTCACTCTAAGACTTTAAGTCCACATCCAGCTCATAGGGTCGGAGGCTTGATTCTTCAGCCTGCATTCCTATAGGACACCTAATAATCTTGGAGCATAGACTGGTAGTGAAGACAACTAGATAATTAAATCCTCTTCCATTCTTTATTCAGCCCTACTAAATATCTCATGTATAACCTTGGACCTTCAAAATCTGCCACATCTGTTTACATCTATTTGGCCTACATTTATTAAGGTGATGCTGTAGCATAGGGTCAAATAGCATCTGGCACAATCAGATCCTGATCTACAAATAATTTTGAAATCAGAGATGCATTTTCATTCAGTTAAGAAAAAAAAAAAAGCTCTGGGGTTCTTTTTATTCGCTTGTTTTAGTTTGACTTGGCATTTTATTGTTGTTTGGGGGTTTTTTACTGTTCCATAGAAACACTCAGATCATCTTTTTTCCTTTGTTAGAAATTTCCTTTCCTCAGTCTGAACAGCAGATCAAACAGTCAGTCATTCAGACAAGACTAGCTAGCTCTTTTAAACTCAATTGAAATACCAACAATAATAATAATTGATTTCCAGTCCTATTTCAGCAGAGGACATCACATACTTAAGCTATTGCCTTGTTGGACTAGAGGTATGCTAGATGATAAAGGGACTGTCTCTCTCATGTCTGTTTGAAGACAGCAAGGGGATTTCTATTTCTTGTCAACCTGGAGGAGCCTGATAACAAGATGTTTTTTTAATCTGAAAGCTAGGCTTTCATCAAGTGCAACTTTTGTGTCTTGAAAGACAGATGTTGAGGTTCTGAGCGTCAAAAAAACCTTCCTGTGAAAAACAGGTGTAAATTATACTTGTGTTAACAGTAAAGGGACAGATGCAAAATCCATATCAAAACATTATGAATGATACTGCAGGCCTAATGTTGCTTTGTGTGTGACATTAATGCCATTGAAAACACGCTGACATAAAAGCCTAATATAAACATTACCAGCTAAGCCTGAAATAAAGGCAGGAACGTTATCGTTGACAGTATGGATATAAACATATCAGTCTTATAATAGTATTATAAATAAAAAGGTTGTTAATTTAACAACAGTCATATATATATATTTAAGTAATATCAGTGCTCACACATTGCCAGCCTTTGTTTCAGCATTTATGTGGGATCTCATAAAGCAGCCAAACACTTCCTGTTAACTTTTAGGGAATGCTAGCACAAACATGACCATAAACATGATTCTGCTGCATAAATCAGGTCTGTACATGTGTAAATTGCATTGGTAATTTATGAATGTAAATGCAAACAGAAATAGCCAGGCCATACATCAAAAGCACTAATGCAATGAAAAACAAGCTCTGGAAATCACACTCAGGTTCTGCAGGTATGCGGTGTTAGAGCACAGAAGGACAAAAAATATTTTGTAAATTATGTTTGTCATGCTCAGGCCTCAAAGTTCTCAGGGAGTGTTACATTAAGGGCAGAAATTTATACACTGTGACCCTCCCCGGTAGCCCTCACCCTGGTACTTCCTTGTGAAGGTCTGGCACTACCAGAGCCCAGAGCCAGCTGGAACTTTTGAGAAGAGATTTGTTACTTCTGTGGTGCCAAGCAGTCCTTCTACCACACATTTCAGTGAGTTCTTGCTTTTAAACAAGGCCACTCACTGGGGACCTTAGGACTGTGGAAGCATCTAATGTTTGAGGAACTGGGAGACTGACCGTCCAAAGAGACTCAGATACATAATCTGCATGGCATCACCTCCCTGATGTGCAAGAAAGTTCACAATTGCTTTCAAAACTGTGCCAAAAGCTGACAACTTCCTTCAGCTGTCCTTCCAGGCTGTTTCATGTAACAACCTTTAAATGGGATGGGGGAGCTACATATGGACCAAAGATTTTTACTTTTGTTATTTGTACTTGAAAATAATTGTGCAGGGCATCAGAGGTCCTTACCACAACCAATCCCACCAGCAGACAGCTTGACTCCCAGGCATTTTTCTGGAACAAAGAGAGAGATTCCTCTCCATTAGAGCTACCCATCTGATTTTTCATACCAACTGCACAGGAGTCAAAACCGCTTGTAGCTCTGCCTGAATAGTACAGCTGACTCCTGTTTTGGAAAAAGCTTCAATTTCCCATTGCATAATAGCATTTTATGGCTTTGTACAGAGAATTGAATAATTGAACAAATATTATACCACTCCCATAACTGCTGTATTAATGTTGCTTCAAGGAATGTAATGCTTCCTGCCAAGAAACCATCTGTTGAATGAGAAATGTGAGACTAAAACGAGGCTAAAAAGGAGACTGCAGATATGATAGCTCCAGACTGGAAGCTTCTTGGTACCATGGGAATGCTAATCAGTGTTGATCCTGACAGCTGTAGGTGTTCAGCTCCTAACAACAAGTAACACACCTTTTTTTTATTCTATCATTTCACTTTTTTCAAGGATGAAGAGCAATCTAGAGCTACTTGCTCAGCATATTTAGAGAAGAGTAAATTAAGGAGATGTAACATTATCTCAGAGTATTTTAACTGAGACGATGGATACTGGGAGAACTTGTAGCAGCTTCTACTGATCACTCATGAGAACAATTTTTGAGATCCAAAAAATGTCACAGATTTTTATGCTGATTTGGTCTTTCAGTTCTACTTTTACACTTTCTGCTTTTGTCAAGTGTAAGTAAGAGACAAGTAAGGAAGAGACGTCCAAAGGGACATCTGGAGAAGTTCTTAAATCTTATTTCCACTTCAGTCTCCCACATTCCTGTCTTTGAGAAAGGATCTCTGGGACTCTTAAAACATGTTTGCCAAAGCACATGTGGACAACGAGGACCCACAACTTTAGGCACCAAAGTGTCTCACTAGAGCACAAGCACAACCAACTTCTGATTGATCCTACATGCAAGGCATTCCCAGAAAGCTTAAAAGGATGCAGAAGAATTGTAGTAATTTTCCTTTCCCCTTCTTTTACCTTGGATTCATGGCATTGCAGCAAGAACACAAAATTCAGATTCCAAGCTGGTCAATTGCTTTGAGCATCCCACCATAATTAAATCAAGATTATTTATTCTGAGGTCATAAGATGACTTCTGGCTCTACTCTTTATGATCTTTCTGCACCTTTCTTCTAATATTAGTCAATACAGGTACCAATATTGAACTTCAGAATAATTTGCCTTGAAATTCCTGGATGAAATGTGCTACAAAAGAATGTTTTACTGCTGTTGAAACTCTAAGACATTCAGCAACTTCTGCTGGGCTGAGGTCTCACATATGACTCCTCCATTTGCTTGAGTCACCTCATAATGATTACAAATTAAAAACAGAAATCCCCTTCAGATTCCTCTTCTAAAGCAATCTGTGTTCTTTCAGCAGAGCTTTGGTGTCCATTAGTTAACACAAACATAAGAAAGTAAAATCTTCTCCTAAACATCATTGAGCCATTATTTCCCCTTTACTACCAATAAGAAAAGTATCACAAGATGAAGTAATTAAAAAAATACTATCTTTAATGGAGAGCTGAAACACTGATTTTTCACCTCCAGTGACAAGAAGCAGGCTTCTTCTTTTGTATCACCTCAGCTCAGTACCAGAACAATCAGATGCTGTTGCTAAGATATGTTTTCACAGGTGTTTTGACTGACTGAGTGTACGAGTTGGAGCTCCTTAAGGCCACAACAGTTCCTTCCACCACCTTCAGTACAGCTACCATCATACTACCAGCAACCCTGAGTGCTCATGGTCATGTAATTAATAGTTTATATCTTGCAGCCAATTCCATGACTTGGACCCAAGCTGTAGCCTCCAGACACACTGCATATAAACTGTGAGTCTGGCAATGTATTTGAGGTGAAGAGAGTGCATAAAGTGTCAACACATCTCTGTAAAGGATTGCTCTTGTCTTCCTCAGACGTGAGCTCTGTTTCCATGGGGAAATAGTCCTAGGTGAAAAGAAAGGATCACTGTTCATGGTTATGTCCCTCTTCCAGAATAAATTCATGGCTGTTACATCTCAGATTTGGTCAAATGAGATCTGATCAGCCAAACCGTAAAGGTACAGATATTTACTCATCTTGTTTGTGTATGTGTTGAGAGGTCAAGGAGAAAATCTCATGGATCTTTGGTTTCTAATGGTTCTATAAGTCTTCTGGTCAAACAGCTGGATATCTTCAGGGAAACTGTTGGAAAACACCCAAAATCTATCAGATGCTCTAGGCTTTTTATATTAGTATACGTTACCAGCCAAGTTGAAATCAGCATTTAAGCACCTGCCTATAGACTCTTAATTAAAGCAAGTGAATCCAAACAAGGGATTTGTGCAGCGTGAAAATTTAGTAAGGATCAATTCTAGAGTCATGACTAAACCTTCAATAAAGACCTATCTAATGAGTTTCTCTCCTCCAGGTCTAAACGAATCCCATGAGAAATGCACATGAATAATAGGCTCTGATGATCTCTGAGGCAGCTCTGGTCTATCACAGGGTGGAAGTTCAATAAATATGATTTTTTTCTGCCTGAATTTCTTTCCTTCCCCTATCCTGGTCACTGGAGATCCACATAAAGAAAAAGCAGAAAGATATCAACACTGTTAAAATACTGTAAAAAACCAGGAAAAGACTCAAAATAAGTTGTTTCCTCCCGGGCAGTAAGCAAAGATATTAAGGAGGGCAGGGAGCAGCTCCAGATAGTAAATAAAATACTAGGAGTATAATGTATACCACAGGGTTTATAATGCAAGCATTTTTTTCATCTAAAACAGTGAAAATCTTCTAAAAGAGTATGGAACGTAGAAGATATTTATGGAGGAAAATATTTAGTGGCTTCATATAACTGCATTATTAAACCACTGATAACTAAAAATCATACTTTTGTATTTTCTTTTCCTTTTGCTCTGATACAAACTAAGTTAGCAGTGAATGAAACCTATTAGTGTTTGAAAGATGTAGGGTAGTATACGAAATTCATTGCAAAATGAAGGTAGGAGAGCAGAAATGGAAGAGCACAGCTAAATTGCAGGACCTTGCAACATTTCTCAGTTCCCAAACCAGGATGGAAAATCAAGGCATGACTAGACTTCTAGTCCAGTGTGAAGACACAGACATGTACAAAGATTTCACTTTCCCAATCCAGCATCCAGCATTATTTCACAGAACAAAAATAAAAGAAATCTGCTTGATAGAGCAACCAAATCATCTATCTACAGCCCTAACGGGCAGAGTAGCTGGTTCTTAAACCACTACAGCACAACCAAGCTGATATGGAGAGATCCTTAAGATGGAAATGGAAGAAATTCCCACTTTTACACAAGTGAAAAAGGGGGAGTTTTTGAAATCTCACCCTGTCCCTCCCTGGGTAAGGACAGCAGTTGCAAGACAAGGCTAAGGTCAGTGTTAATCTCAGTCATTTACCTCATCCAGGTCTTCAGCCAGTACAAGTTTAGATGGATATAAATCAGGAGAAGCCCTGACTGGTCACCTCCTTGTTCTCAAATTTTTAAATATTATATTTCAATACACCCACTGTCCTTAATTTAATAGAAAATCCACAACCTGTATTACTTCTATTCAAATGCAATTCAGCAGGAGCCCAGGTGGTTGGGTTTTAACTGATAAATGACAGTGGTATGAGATGTCTGGAAATGTATTTACTGTGAACATACTTGAGTGATCTCCTTGGCTTATAAGATACAAACAATGATTTGCACTCATTTGGGGTCAGACATGAGAACAAATAATTGCATGTTAGGAGGCTTTCTGTAGCTCTTCACTCGCATGCTTTCAGTCTGCACTTCACCCTCTTGGCCCACTTTCTCTTAAAAAAAATGATATATTTTCATATTTGATCTGAATATTTACTGACTTTCTGAAAGTCAGAATTTGGAGGGAAGTGAAAAAACACAGGCACATTGGCTCACCATAAGACTGTTTTGAATAATTACAAACCCAGCATGTTTTTTGCTATGTGACTATTTACTTGTGTTTTGAGACTTTATTAACTGAATATTGCAAAGTGCTTAGCAATCCCTGGATGGAAGGTAGTTTATACCACACTAAGCTAAAACATAAATAAGAATAAAGGACAGATATATGCCATATCTAGAGAATGGTCTTCAAAGCAGGGAAATCAGGGGACTGATTTTTATGTTTATAAAAGCCAGTGGGGAGTTCTACTCTAAAATCAGTGTCATGTGCAATGAGCTCGTGCGGATGGATGGGGAAGTTAGTGTGCAGATAGATGTGGATTTACAGTCCTCAAGGTATTCTGCAATAACCTGCCATGAGGGTTTTCTTAGCCTACGCTCAGAATGCCTCTGTGCACAATAGTCTAATAAACTATTTTGCACTTGTTCCCCATTAGACAGGTTTTTTACACCAGCTGACACACCAATTTCTACACATTACCTTTTCTGTAACGATAAATCCTGTAACAATGTCTGAATAAGCTATAATTATGACTCTTTATACTCCCCAAATATGCAGTCAGGCTGGCAGTGCAAGCCTATGGAAACAATTCCTCTCTGTTGTAAGCCAGAATGCTTCCCTAAAAGCCAAGGCAGGTCCAGAGATTCAGATCCGCAACAACTGGTTACCATGTTATGGTCACCACAGCACTGCACAGTCTCTCAGCATCCTGCGGTTTCCTAGGCAAGATGTCTACAGAGTGTGCCAATTTAGGAACCCACAGCAGTAGCTTTTTTACCCATTGAATATAGGCACAACTGCAGCCAGGAGGAAAGGCAGAGCAGTCACAAGACATAATGCTTTGCCCTAAGGTGAATTTGCCCCAGGAAATTTCACACAGGTTCTCTTCCAGGAGGAGCTTTCCTAAGGGTAGAGGAGTTTGTGCAAAGTTGTGCTAAGTCAGCTGCTGCCAGACGTCTGCCTAGAGGGGTCTGCAGGCAACCCCAGTCATGTAAGTTTAATCAGCCCGAGCTCTCCAGTGGCAAGTGCAGTGCTCCAACATATTGTGCCATCCTCTGGCAGGTCAGTGTATAAAACATCACTCTGTGCAGTTCAAGTCCAAGAGCAAAAGAGACATCTCCAATGCTCGTTCCTGAAAATAATGCAAAAAATAGAACAAAACAAAACAAAAACAGTAGGAAAAAAAAAGAAAATTTGGCAGCCAAACATGCCAGGCTAGTGGAGACACACTGTCTGCACAGCAGCTTCTCCTGGTAACAGATCTTAAAAGCTTCAACAGTGATCTGTTACTCTTACAAGACACAACAAAACTCCCAACAGGCAGAGAACAGCAGAATTAATGGATTGGAAAGTGAGAGTCTAATGTATGAGCTTTCAAAAGTCTCTCAAGACCAGCAGCCTCATTGTGCATATCCCGTAAGTTCCTGCTATTGGGTTTTGGGTGTACGTGATACTGTCAGTGGAAAAACGGCACAAAGGTCAATATGGCTGCAAAATATCTCAAAGCATCTTGGTAATATTTCTATGAAAAACCTTTAACTCCAAGAGAAACAAATATTATTTACACATCAAAGGGCTTAAAAAAATACCCAAGCAAGCAAAAGTCGGCTCAGTTCAACTACTTTACAGTTAAATCATTTTTTATTGAATTCAAGTTTCATGGATCATTAGAGAGCCAGAGGCAAAATTCCAAGAGCTGCTTTGACCTAATGAGTCTTCAGTAAATTGTTTTCTTAAGTATCCCATGCCTTCTTTATGGATTCTGAAAAGAAATGCATTTTCTCTTTATTGTGTGTTTTAAAAAAACAACATAGGATTTTTAATTGAATGTAATTTATATCCAGTGCAATAAGCTGTTGATAGAGTGTATTTCCTTAATCTTTCTTTCCTATGAATATAAATGTCCCAATAGCATAGAAAAGGTACAGACACCTGTTCTTACTTTCTTATGACTAAATGATGCCCTTTTATTTTTGTATAGTGAAAACCTACTGGAGCCCATAGCTTTAAACTCCCTGATTCCACAGGCCTATGCTGCTCTGCATCCTCAAAAACTTACAGTCATAAATCAGTGCAACCATTACTCCTAATGTCCTAATTGATTTTGGAAAATGAAAGAGGGAATCTATCAAGAATCTTATAGCTGATACACATTTTCCTTCAGAAGAAAATATTTAATGAAAATACCCCATCACTTCAGCAGGCAAGAGGAGGGTGAGTTAAAAGTTAATACTTTCCATACCAGAGAGGAAACATTTGATCAAGTTCATCAAAATCCCCTTATCATCACAGCCAGGGCAGGCCAGTAACTCAGCCAAGAGCACAGAAGGGACTGATAGGACTGGCAGCACGTCCAGTCACTCATGACTGCCCGGCTCAGATGTCTGGACACTCCTTTAGAGCAGGGTGCACTGGGAGTAGTGCACACTGCACAGCCAGGGTTCGGGGATTTTGGGGTTGCTTTGGGTTTACAGTGAGATAGCTTAATTGTAACCCCAAAACAGCCTGACCCTGCATCAGGCAATCACCCTGAGAACAAAAACAGATGCCAGTCCAGACGGAGAGCTGCTTCATCAAATGAGAACTGCCTCACAAGGAAGTGACCATTAGCAGTTGTCTCAGACTTCTAATTTAAGGTCTTCCTTTCTAACCTACACACACAAATTTTTTTTTAAATTGTCTTTTGCTTGAGTACAGCAAATTTTTTAGAACTGGCTTGCTAAAGGGATGAGTTGAAGTGTGCCTGCTTCAGAAAATGGAATGACCAGCACAGCAAGAGAAACCACAACTTGTGTTATAGTCCATACTGTTTGGTTTGAAGAGCCCATCAGTCTTTGTAGCTCTGATTGTTGGACAGCTAGAGTTGGCAAAAAATGTTCTTGTAAACCAACCCAATACCAAGGCTTTGACAGAGGCAGAAATCTTTTGTCTGCAGAGTCATATTTGGTGATCACTTCCACTCAGGGAAAGAAGACAGAGGCATTTGTGAAATAAGCCTCAATCTTCTCTGCTCTGAAGGCCAGTGGCACACCTGGATGAGCCGACCAGTCTGGTACTTGGTGTAGTGTCCACCGTGGAGACTTCTCTGAGCTGTCTCTCATAAAGTCCTTTGGTGGCTCCTGCTTCCATGGGAGGTGAGGGAGGTTTGCCCCCACCAGTCAGCTGTGCTTCATGGGCCCTACTCAGCACTCCATGTGTTGAACTCTTGCCCTGTGGCTCTGAGAATGGCTCTGGCCCTGTGGCCAACACTGGCTTGCTCCTGCAATCCTTCCTTCTCCCAGCATTTCACAACACTTTGGTTTCCTGTTTCTCCTCTCCTTCCTCCATCATAGCTATCAGACTAGGGTCTCAAACTAGGGACAGGTTGCTAGAGATGGTAAAGATGAACAGAGAGAGCAAAAGAGCACTGACTAGTGTTTCTGGAGGGCTAGACATTGAAAAGCATCATAAAGACTCATAAAGGAGAGGAGCTTGATGACATTTTAGGACTTTGGGGCCTGGTGACCCAGGGTAAGGTTTGGGAGCAGCTTGCAGACTGTGCCCATGTGAGAGCAGTGAGGAGAGTGTGGGGCAAGCAAGGGGCAGACACAGTCCCCCCAGTGGTATATTATTGTCTGGGGCTTTCCCTTGGCTGGAATTTAACCACAGGAACAGAAGGCTGGGCCTCCCCAAGGGCCGTCTGCAAACACCTGTACAGTGCTGTAGTGCTGGCAGCCACATGGCCACAGGACAGGGGCAGAGACTGGGAAGCTGTGCTCTGGGACACCCATCACTGCTATCAGTCCAGACAAGCACTGGGTGTCCCACCCTGCCTTGTGTGACAGGAAAGGGCAGCTGTGCATCCAGGATTCCTGAGCATTTGACCAAGGCCTGAGGGCAGTAGGGCACTGAGATGTCACAAAGAGCACAGCTCAGACACTCCTCACTCCACTACAGCCTCCCACCAAGGACTGTGGAACAGAGTTTGTCTGAACAAGAAGTAAGTTAAGGACCTTAAGATTTGTCATGTTAAATTCCAGCCCTTTGAAGTAGTTCAGAGCTGTCAGTGTCAACTGTGTTATTTTGGATTTTAACTTCCTGAGGAATTGGACAAAACCCCTAAGAACTCTTTGTGAAAATGTTCAGCCCAAGGAGTTGTAATTCCTTTGCATTTTGCCCTATGGAAATCTTGCTGAAACTGCTTAACTACAGAAGGCTGATTGCTGCATATCTTGAATTTCAGACAAATCATGAGATGTTAAAATTGGGACTCAGTGTGATAATGATGACTCTGCCCACTTGGTTCACTATAGGCTTCAAGTACTGTAGTTATTCTCTCAGCATTAAAAGAAAAGAAGATTTCTCCCCCGCTACTTCCCAGAAAGCAGGGGAATGAAACCTAACCAGCATGAAACCATTCAGACTAAAATGTAAAATGATGGTTTTGGCAGTGAGTGAGTATGTACAGTGGATAAAATGCAGGAAATTAAGAGCCAAATGCAGAAATATACATTAACTGAAAGCCACAGTAAAGCACCTTGCTATGTAACATGTTTAGAAAAATTATAAGCTGTTTAAAATCAAGGAAAAATTAATTTTTATTATTATATCATACTTATCTATGTGTGTGTGTATATGTGAAATACCAGGAGTAATGAAAGGGGTAGATAAGTTACTTTTGTCAGAAGAATGAGGAGAAAAGAAAAAAAGCATTTAAAATACAGTCAGAGTATAAAATTAATCAGAACTACTCTGATTAATAATTATTGTTATTGTAGTTATTATTAATAAATGTTAGTAGACTTCAATAGCTGAGCTACTAAGAATTCAGATTAACTGAAATACATCTAATTTGCCTGCATGTAGCTATAGCCATTTTTATTAACCAATATTTCTTCTCTAATACTGCTGGTTAACATTGCTCTCTTGCTCCATGTAATATGAATAGTTTCTGTTCCACTTAAAAATACTGAAGAACCATGAATCTATTCTTGCCTCTGTCCCAGGCTTTCTGTTGAGTTCAGTAAAGTTAATTTTCTCTCCGTCCATATCTTTGTGACACAGAGTAACCAGGCCTCCTGAGTTCATAGGGGACAATCCTTATTGCTGGCTCTGGTAGAAGAAATGGGAATATATTGCTGGGAAGCCTGTCAGAAAGCACCTCTGATGGATTGGATTAAAGGAACGGACAACACAGTGAGATTGAAGTGGGGCAATTAGCTCAAGCATAGGAGGATGGATAGTATATAGGTATTTTTCTGGCATATTTCAGTCTTGCAGAAGGATGTTCAGTGAATAGGTAAATAGCTTTCCAAAAGGAGAGAGGATAAACTTTGAGTAGGAGGTGGGAAATATGTCCATTTCTGCCTGCTTACCAGACAGCACTACAACAGAAAACCTGTCCTGCACAGAGGAATTTCATTTTTCTGAAGAAATCCCTCTCACCCTGTCTTGAGAATGAAGCACAAACACATCCTTCAGGAGCGATACTCTTTCACTTGCAGTTTGCCTCTACCATGGGACAAAGGGCAGAGTTAAGGGGAGGGTTACATATTTTTATGGCCTTTGCCCGTTTGCTTTCTGTCTTCACTCCTGGCCCAGCTGTAGAGTGGGCTCATAGCAAGTCCATGGTGGTGCTGGGATCACCATCCCTGTGGCTGAGTAACTCAGCCAAGCACAATTCATGTACCCAGCATGGTCTACACCAGCGTGAGCGTGGGCAATCTTGCTTGAGAGTGGTCTGAGGTTTGGTCCAATTTGGGGGTGGCCTTCATTAAGAAAATGTATGAGCCCAGGGCCTAAGTGCAGACTGAGAACTGGGCTGGCTCAAGGCTTCCCCCAGGCTTTGCCTGTGCTTCAGCCACTGACATGAACATAAAGCTTTACACAAGTGTGGACGCCGGATTAGTCTGCAACATTAAACACAGGAGTTATTCCCACTGCCAGCACTTTATTCAAGGAAAGGTTTCAGGCTGCCAAATGTTTAATTTAAGGGTGAATTTTTTTGGACATAAATAACATATGGAATCTACCTCCCCTGCTAACTGAGTAATCAATATGTAAGATAAGTTGAAAAGGTATTTTCAGATGGCCAGTTATTCTCAGTGCTGTAATTCTGCATGGATTGTATATTACCTCGGCCAGAGACAACATTTTCCTGTATGCTTATAGTTAAATCATCTCTGAGGTGTGAAATGAAACAAGACAAAATCTATCACATTTCTCTCAACCTTTAACAAATCTGTTTTCATTCTCAGAAAGGAAAATAATCTTTTTTTAAAAAAGGAAATATTTCTAGATCAGAACCACTGCTATTTCTAAATAATTCTTTTGCCATGTTCTTAATCTGCTGATGAGGAAGCAAAGTGGTACCTAGTAACTTATATTCACTCATTATCCACATGCAAAACTATATTATTTCACAGCTATCTCCATATATTTATGTGCATTTTGTTTATACTTTCAGATAAGTGCAAATGGGTAAAGTCAAAATGAAGACATTTTCATTTTACCTTTATGCCAACATCCTTTTGCAAGATGTAAAAGAATCCTAGTTTTTGTCCACAGTGGTTTCTTTTCAGAATTTATTTCTTCTTTGTTTGGCTATAGAGAAGATAAACCTTCCATTAAGCTGAAAATCAGTTGGCTTTGACCTATTTGTGCTTTAAGTTCTTTTTTCACTGCTATCCTAAGGAGTTTTCCTCCTACTTGAGTCAAACATAAGTTTACTCCCAGTGTAGTTATTTCAAATTGCCTGATGTTAAAATTTATGATACCAAAAAGACAACAAATCACTTGTCAGTCTCTACTTGTCACCAAAACAGATTTTGTCTGCAATCAGTGAAGTCAAAAAAGAAAAACACTTGCTTTCTGCAGACAGAGCCTACAGCTATTACAGACAATTCAATTTAGAATCTCCATTAATGTCTTATCTAACTAATTCTTCTATGTGTGTAGCAATGGTGTCTTGACCACATCCCTTGGAAGTGACTCCAGCTACCCAATTCTTTCTTCTAAGAACATTATTCTCATCCTCTGTTGCAAGTTCTGATCTAATTTCCTCGACTTGATCTAATTTCCTTCTGCATGTAGAATTATGATTTACAGAAAATTCATATTTTCACATCCAAAGATGAGATTAAATACTCTAACAATTGATCTTAATGTATGCAATTCTTTGTAACATATATTACTTGTTTTGGTTTCCACTCTTTTACTAAAACAGCTTATTGAATGATAAAGTGTAAGTTCAGGTACTAATATGTTTTGAATATATCAAACAGAAACAACTGTATTCTTCTGGATGGAGCATTGTTTTAAGTTTTAAAACAAGAAAAAACTGGAAATCATGTAACAGCTGTGAGATTCCATAATGACTTTAAAGAGCCTTTTAAAATATATTGAAATTATAAATATTTTTTAAAGCATATGAGATTTTGGTTGTCCCATTCCCAAATTTCATAAGCTTTTCTTTGGCTTCTACCATTAAGTGCTGTATGGCAGGAAGATAAACAGTTGCAAGAAAGAGCAAATCTCAAACACCACCCATTCTTCATTTGCACCCAAAGTGTTCTTTCTCTTCAACAGTGGAAAGCTAACTGCCTATTTATCTTTGAAGACAATCCTATTATTTATACAGTATTTATCAAGTCTTCACTGTATTTTGAAATACAGGGATGTTTAACTCTTCACAGTGCTTGAAGTACACGAGGGAAAATTATTACAAAGGCAACTTCAATGCATAACAACAAATTCTTCCTAGAATAAAAAAATTCAATAAACATCCATCATACAATATTGTCTAGCTTTGGTTCAATTTGATTGATTTAGATAACAAGAGGAGGAGCAACTGGATAACTTTTCAGATTCTTCCTCCAGAAGAGAAAGCAATTAAATCTGGAACTTTTGCCCAAAGTTTTGTGCCTATCAATCATCAGTTCCTATTTCTCACTGCCTAAGTGTGCAATGACTTCCCATTTAGTGGAGGCCTAACAGCTTCTGAAACAAGAAGAAAACATGATGAGTACATAACATGATTTTACCTCTAGTCCCCTCTGAGCCCTATCCTAATAATCAATATATAATGAATCAATCAGTAATGAATGAGTCAAGCCTTCAGCTGTGGTGGGAGAAAAACCACAAAAGGAAGTGATACACTGGTAGAAGAGGGCAACAAAAGGGGGAAAGAAACTTCCATTACAGTGCATAAAAGCAAACTGGCAGCAGGAGGACCAGTCTAGTCAATTTATGTCAGCTGATGGTCTGCTTGAAGAGACAAGATCTCCATCAAAGGTTGCAATCACCAAAGCTAACCATGTTGCTTCTTCTCATATACTTGTAGTAATATCATCTGACTTGGAGCTGTAAAGGAGTTGTAAACCACATCCTGGTTCCTCCTATTTTTTTTTTTTGGTAACAAACTTGGAAAAAAAGGGGGAAAACATAAGAGTGATAATGATATTCAGTCTGGATTTTTGCAGAGAAGTCTCTCATCCCACAGTACAAGATTTTAGAAAAGTGTAAGACATATAAGGGCCCAAATCACCCTAGCTGTAATAATCTGTATATGTTAATCAGAAGAATAAAACAAGAGCAACCACAGCTGCTACAGCTGCCATCTAAACCTCATTACTGTGCTATAATATCACCTGGAGCAACTTGTTTATTTCAGCTCTACAGCCAGGGCTAACACTGGGGAACTAATCAAGGACTTCTAAACCTAACTGCCTATCTCTGTGGCTACAGTAATATCTATAAATATGATAGTACTCGACCAGTACCTCTGTGAATTGCAGGATATCATCTGTTATACCCTGACCAATAATAGTTCACACAGGATTACGGGGAGTTATTGCCAGTGCATTGCTCTCTGGTCTAGTTTACCCAGAATTACTATATCAAGGTAAGCAGAATTTAGGAGAACTGGATTCTCACTGTTTTGCATTCCTACTGCATTTTTTATTCAAGGAATTCAAAGTGTACACTGCTTAACTAATTCAACCTTACAATGCCCCTGAGATGCAGGCAAACAATTTTAGGTAAATTTTACAGGCGTAGAAACAAAATCTAATATTTTTTACCAAAGAAGTTAGTTACAGACTTTTGCAAGTAAAATCTGGCTCAGAGGGGGATAGGAGATGGAACCTGCAAATACATTTCAGCACTCATTGACTTTGGGAGAGTCTGAACAATTTGCCCCAGCTGTGTATATAACCTTCCAAATCCTTGCCACTTATTGTCAAAAGCCCTGCAACAACCTCTTCCTAACATGCAAAAAAGTGGAAAGTCTAGCAAGCTGTTTTCTATGCCTGTGTTAGAGGAAAGCGTTGGCAGAATCAGCTTGAGATTCATTCTTTGGAGCAAAATGGTCAGAGAAGTAGTTAAGTTCTCACTTTTTTCCCTTGCCAAAAGCAAATGCATCATAGCGCACCTGAGTTTCCTGAGAATGACTAAATTTGTCTTTTTTATCGTGCAGCTGAAATAGGGTGTGATGTATTTTACTGCAGAAGCAAGTGAGGTACCAGCATTTTTTTCTTTATTCTCCTCCAAATAGCTGATCTATGGTACAAACATCCATGTCACAGGAATGAAAGAAACACGTGCTATTGCTTTACCCTTTGAATGTATTGTGCCTGCACAGGTTAAAGGAGCCAAATGAAAAAGACAAAGAGGGAGCTGTTTTATGTAATGAAAGATCCCAATAAATATATTAGGCAAAAATATCTTTTGAACTGGTCCCATCTGGTTCTCTAAGATAATATTGTAACATGCCGTGTGGAGAGACTCTGTCAGTTGGAAAGATAATATTAAATAGAGCGAAACAGGAAGGCCTTTTTCCTTCAGTAATAATTAAAAAGACCCCAAGTTTCATGTTTTCTGAGCTCTTTGGGTACTCCAGCATATATTCTTTTGGGGGATTCTTTGCAACATGTCATTGTGTAGAACAGCAAATTGAGGGGCTGTCATTTTCATCACCAGCACATCATTTTACTGGAGGAAAATAGAGGACCTGGATGTAGCACTGTGCAGTAGCTTTCTTGTGTATTAGTGTCTAACCTCACAAACCCTTAGTGGCTCGCAAAACTTTAAAGATGACAGTTCAGGAAAATTATTCCTGCCTGGTACAGTATACGGAGAGAAAATCTGTAAGAACATTTGGGTTTACAAGCCAGGGATATCTACTAAGGCTGTCTTTGAAAGTGAGCAGGTGTCTTGCTATGTTTTAATTTTATTATCCTCTTTTTGGTAATCCCTGTCCTATTTTAACCTGAGCATGTAGACCAGGAGAGGTGGCAGGAAGCTGAAAAGCAATACAGTACTGTCAAGCTGTCATCAGATGACCTTCGATGTACCTTCCTGCTTTTCAATATACATCGCTATACTGTCAAAAAAACCCCGTTTTTGCTTTCTCTTTGTCCAGTGGGTTCCATCATCTCTTTTAAGTGAAGAGCCCAGACAGATTGATTTATCCATCTCCACATTACGCTCTGCTTTTTCCCAGACTTGGATGCAATTTGGACTTTAACACAGCATAAGCAGCTAGTGGCTTGTGCAGGGTTAAATCATCTCCAAACCCATAGGTAATGTGTGACTAGACAAACACCTCATGTTTGTTGAAATGAAACATTATTCTGCAGCTTCTCAAAGTCATGGGTGATTTTCTATACTGTCAATCTAAGCTGGGCTTTAATATGATAAAGAGCTCTGAAACTGCACTCCTATGACATGTTGAACATACTATCAAAATCATTTTGATCCACTTCTCCTATCTCATAAACAGCTGGCATTTGGCATGGCTGAGTGGATGGAGACATTTCTGAACTGACTTTAATGACCTCATAGTACATCTGCAATAGATGAAACTTAGCAGTTAATCATGATTGAAGCTGGCACCTGAAGCAAAAATTCTCACCTCAGCTTTGTGTTATGGTTGCAGCAATATATTCTAGAGATACAATTTGGAAGCAATTCTGCTCTAATCTCAAAGGAGTACTAGCACCATAAAATAATTGCTTTGGAATAAATGGGTTTACAAATAGTCTGTGCTGTATTTGGCTAGTTCAGGTTCACTGTTCCTATTAGTGTTTTCCTGAGAATCTCAGCTTGGAGCTCTACAGGTGCCCTTTCTCCTAACATTTTTCTTGGATTTTAATTGTATCAGAGAGATCAAATTACACTAATTGAAGGTAACTCTCAGCAGCTGAGCCATTGCATTAAAATGGCACCTACAAAGGACCAGGGACATAGAGGATTGGTGGTACTTTGTGCTACTTATTTCTGTCTTTTGAGCTGAAAGACAGTGATTTTTCAGGGTAATTTTTGTTTTCTAAGTGCATTTATTTTTGTGAACATACTTAATATTCCTTCAAATTACACTGATTTTAATAAACATCTCTGCTAAAAGCATAGCCATGACAATATATGTTTTCAGAAATTAGATCTCATAGCTGCTTTACCTGATATTAAATCTGTTATATTAGCAGGTCTTTCATAATATTTTCTACGTGCAGTTGTCTGTCTTCAACTTAGGAAGCAACAGTCTTTGCTATTGCTATGATAACCTCTACTAATATGCACTCTACATTGCCCCAACTGATGAACACTTCATAAATGTTCATGGCACATTCTGAATATTACAGACATAAAATCAGTGTGTCTTTGTAGGAGAAGCCTCTGTCAGTTATCATAATCATTTCCCACTTTCCAAAAATTTGTTCAGAAATATCCTTTGCAATTTTAAGACTTGTGATTACCATTATCTCATTTTCGATAACTCAACTTGTGAATCTGTTTTGGCTGCTTTACAGACATTTTGAAATATCAGGATCATACTCTGCCAGTAAAGAAAACTTCTCGCATAAACATATTTTCAACTTGTTCACTATACTGGACTCATGTTGCATGTTTTGGGGAAAAGAATGTATGTTGTTTTCATTGTAATTTTAACTTCTTTTCCTATTTTTTTTCTGAAAATGCAATATACCATCAAAGTAGTTTGTGACATTTTGAAAAATACCAACTATTTCATGATGACATTAAAAAACATTTCTCTCCTTCAAACAGGACAAAAAAAGAACCACAAAAATTAGTTGAGGGATGGAAAAACCTTCACAGTAAAAAAAGAGTTTAAAACTTCTATCTAGTTATTTGAGAAAAGGAAAGACAGTAGCCTGACAAACTGTACTTTCATTACGAAAAAATACTGGATACCTAAAAGGCTTTTATGTTAATGGAGGAAAACAAAAGACTAACTCATAGCTGGAAGCAGAAATGAGAGAAATATTTATGGGAGAGAGGGGAACTTTTTAATAGTAAGACCAAATAACTTCCATAAGGACCAAGGCATTTGCTTTCCAATATCTCCCCATCAGACTTGTGTGCCTTGCTGGTTTGTTTGTTTTACCTTTGGTAACTACTACTTACGCTTCAATCCCATATTATTGAGCTCAGTACAGATGCCCCCAAATCAAAGCTAACAGCCTGTGATAGATCCACCCAAATTACCACATTTTCTCTTTTTTATTTGTATTCTGTGAACAGATGACAATTTGACTAGAATGGGGGTATTTTTAGGGAATTTAGGCTACACAAAAGCATCATAAATACAGTCAAGTGCCTAAACCTGGAAAAAAGCTGCCCAAACAAAATCTGGCAGTAGTAGACTCAGACCGATGGAGTGAGGTAAGCAGGCGGGATGGCTTTGCCACCCAGAATTACAAACTGGGAAAGCTTTAAATGGCATTGCTGAGATCAAAGAATCAGTAAGTGTCTGACAGCCTTTGGTTCTCCTGGTAGCTGATGGCAGAACCTGATGGATGCTCTACCAAATGCCCAAGAACATTTGGTCTTAGAGCTGTACTTCCTTCCTTCATAGTTAGATTGTATTTCTGTGGGTTTTTTCTT
>VYZT01046292.1:2678-18677 GCA_013400735.1 Pomatostomus ruficeps
CATGTTAAAAAAAAAAAAAAAAAAAAGTGGAGGAAAAAAAGTCCCAACTAACTTTAATCTTGGTATATTTTAAATAGCAGAAAATTATTTACCTCCAAAATGTGAAAATAAAAGATGTGGAAATGTTAAATGGTTTTTGTTGCTTCTGACTTCTCTTTGAAGAAGTGTTTCTAACTAAGGAAAAGAAGCTTACTAGAAGGAACTGTAGAGAAATATTTAAACAGAAAATGGATTTAAAACATAAAAATTAATTTATAGGATTTAAATTACAGCAAAAGAAGGAGAAATACCATGAAAAGAAAAACAGTTGTATATTAGATAGCATTCAAGTCTTCAAATGGAGTTTCTGTCCATCATAGACAAACCAAGGCAAATATGAATTCAAGAAAATTGACAAGGAAGGAAAAGCTTTTAAAGTTGATGGACTGATAAAAGGAGACACTCAAGTCTTTAGATGACAAGGAAGATCACTGACTTGAAATAACTTCTTATAAAAGCAGATCATCTGGTCGGTGGTATCAGATCATTTATGATAAGAAGTCAAAGGTAGAGTGCTGCCAGATATAAAGTACATATCTTTGGATGCCTGAAGAGAAGCTATTGTATATCTGCCAGTTTTGAAAGCAAAATAAATCATCCTGAACTTTTTGTTCATTTTTTTCTAGAATTCTGAACCAAAAAGCTATGTTCTTTTATCTAAAAAGTGCATTACTTCCAATACCAACAGTTTAATCCTAAACAAGACAGTGCAAATCAGTTTCCATCACATATTGTTTATATAAGATGCAATTGCTAATTCCAATGTATTGACACAAAAGTAATTTTTTCTCTTAGAATATTTACTCAGTAGCTAGAACTCTGCAAGCAGTTAATTTATATCCTAACATTCCCTCAACTTCAAAATAATGTATTATCGAGAGACTGGGAATTCTTTTATATGTTCTTCTTGCTAATAATTTTATCACTAAAAATAGTGAGCTGATACAGAATTTCTGACCTTAAGGTAGTAACTGAATTTCCTCCTTTTTCCCTGAAGCTGTGTCAAGAGTATAGGGTCACTACTTAAAAGTATAAACTTTGGAAATATTAAAAGTATATATATTATGGCTATGAAGGTGTCTGTCTCTGGAAAACTCCTTTCCTCTAGGTAAAGTGATTCAGCTGTTAGTCAGAGATGCTACCCCACAGTCCCACAACAGCAAGTACCTCAAAAGGATGGAAGAAATTACGGAATGACCCTCTCTGGCTCTCTCCTCACCTCTCTTCCACTGTTCAATATGACAGCCACTGCTACCTGATGGCTACTAGGTGGTGTCACAGAAGCAGCTGAAGTCATGAGAGCCTGGAAAACTTTTCCCAAACCTGATACTCCAGAAAACTGTTTTACATGGTGCATATCACGTGATGGTACTGCCTGCAACTACATTAAGTGACGGCAGTGCTGTTCATTTGAGGGTTCATCACAGTTGATATGATTAGGCATGACAGAATGATGGGCATTTTTAGATATACTGGAATAAGCAAGCTCAGTTCTACCTCAGGTGTCTCCAGCCCTGAATGCCTCCACACGGGACAACTGCAATTTCTCTCATTGGTTGTTTGTGTGCCTTTGCCATTTTAAATATATATAAGGACAACCTGTAAAATCATTTGATATCTTGCTGAACACCTTTTGTAGAAAGGTATACAGTCACATAAAACTGCAACATATCAAGATTTCTCTTTTTATTGCATTACTAATTCTTTAATGTGTAGTAGGAGGTGATCTGAAATACATCTGAATAATGATTCATATTCATTATAAATATTGAACCATAAAATGGTTTGGAGTGGATGGAATCTTAAAGATCATCTAGTTCCAAACCCACTGTCATGGACACCTTCCAGGTTTCTCAGAGCTCCATGCAATCTTACTTATAACCAAACAAGTTGAGTTTTTTTTTTCCTGCTGCCTAAGTGACAATGGGGCCAATCTTCTACAGTAAGAATTGCAAACTGTGGTATGTAATAAAATAATTTTTTTAAAAAAAGCATAAATATTTCCCAGAGGCTTTTTTGGTTATGTGGCTGAAAAATACTGCTGTCCCTTACATCTCCTGCTTCTGTAAATAAGGGTATGTACAATAATAGTCACCTCTTGTCTTACATGAAGTTTGCTAGCACAGCTACAAGTGTGTTAAACTATTAACAAAGATAAAGACCAAGGTGCTTGCTTAGAACTAAATCCAAAACTAAAACCCACGAAGATATTGAGCCAGGGGCTTGAATAATGAATAAGATTAATCAGAACTGTTTGCTGACATGTACAAACTCAATAGAATTGGTATTGCAGCACCCTTGTGAAATTATTTGCATAACCTGAAGAATAAAATGTAACTTGTTTAAAAAGGACAGAGAAAGCAAAGTGAAGCAGCACTATCAAAACAGTGTTGGCTGTTACTAACTGTGCTTGTTTTGGTTGATTCAATGTTCTTCAAAGTTGCTGGTATGGGGCTGTGTTTTGGAAGTGTGCTGAAAACTGTATTGATAACACAGGCACATTTTCACTATTGCTGAGCAGGGCTTGCACAGAGTCAAGGCCTTTTCTGCTCTTCACTCAGCGCCCCCCAGTGAGGAGACAGGGGTGCCCGGGGACTTAGGAGGAGACACAGCTGGACAGCTGACTCAAACTGACTAAAGGGACGTTCCATATCATATGGCATCATGCTCAGCATATAGAACTGGAGGAAGAAAAAGGAAAGAGTTCAAAGCGAAGGCATTTGTCATCCCAAGTCATCATTAGGTGTGACGGAGTTCTGCTTTCCTGGTAATGGCTGAACACCTGCTTGTCCATGGGAAGTGGTGGAGTTCCTTGCTGTGCTTTGTTTGTGCATGCAGCTTTTGCTTTACCTGTTAAACTGTCTTTATCTTAACCCACACGTTTACACACTTCAAATTCTCTCCCTCATGCCAATAAAGCAGGGGGTGGGGGAGAGTGAGAGAGCACCTGTGTGGAGCTCAGCTGCCCGCCAGTGTTAACGCACAGCAGTTATCCATATCTGACAAGCAAATGAGCCTTGAAAGGATTATGAATCACTATTCACATGCATAACAAATGTTCAGAGAATCTTGATACCAACTCTTAAATTTCCCTACATAAGAAATAAAAGAAGTGATATCACAGCAACCTTTATTCTCTGTGAAACATGTGTTTCACTCTCCTGATACAATTTATTTCACCAATCTGTGGCTCATATGTTAGTCTCCTAACTTAGGAACAGTTTTGCCTAATTAAGAGAAATTCCTAATCTATTTAGTTATGATCACAGAACTAAATTACTTTGTACCAAGTGCTCTGGGTTTGAATACATTTGCCATGTGCAAGCGGAATAGGAGAGTAAAAGTCTTAACATATGTCTGGTGCTTAAAATAGTATTTTCACAAGTCCAGAAGGAAGTTATAACTTAAATCAGCTAATTTTATGAACAGAAGGACATGAATTCCAACTAAAATTATTACATTATATATTTCAAAAATGTATAATTAGGAAACTTTAATGTTTGCATTGGCTTAGAGACTAGGAAAAAACCCAAACTAGACATTAAAAATAATAAAAAGTAACATATAGCAAATGAAGACTGGAATTTTTTATCAGTGACTATACAATAAAAATTAGGGAAATAAGAGGCCAAAAGATAAACTATCTCACTATTAATTTGGAAAATGTAAGAAAATATATTCTAATAGTTGTAAATGGCAAATCTGTCAACAGCAATGCAGAGCACATAGAAGTCTATAATAAACATAGCTCATCAGTATTTGGGAAAAAAAGTGGTGATAAACACTTCACATAGAATAAGAATTATCTCCCACTTCATAAATAATTTCATATGGCAATGCACTTCCTAAATTTAATAGTTTAAAAATTGTGATTCAGGTTTATTTTACCTGAGCATTTTGAGAGAGTTTGCTGAGAAGTTTTATGGATCATTAATACAGATTCTCAACAAGGCTTAGACTTTTGCAAAATACTTATTTAGCATGAGACTAGGCACTGAAATTAAAAATAAATGTAAAATAATAACACTGTAAATATTGGTTGAAAACAATTTTCAGAGCATTAGGAATTTTTAAGTGTTACTTTCAGTCAAATTCAACTACTCTATTAAATTCAACAGGAAGGCACTAGAAAATTTTAGAGGCACTCTCTATCTCCATCACTGTAGCTCCTAACTTTATGAAAGGTTTAAAACTGTCTGAGAAGATTAAAATCTGTTTTAGCGTTCAAAATTTGAAAATGTAAAATCCAAAGCCTTGCATTTAGGATTTATATATATATATATATATATATATATATATGTTGTCTTACATTTCATAGCCTATAAGCAGAAATTTTCCATGAAAATGAGACTCACATGGTTAAAATACTTTAAAAAGTATTTTCATTGGAAAAGCATTTTTTGTATTCATGTTAAGCAACATCTGCCAATAATTAATACAGAGAGATTTAAAAAATACCTTTGGCTACTGCTTATAGCAGAAGACGGGTAACCACATAGCTCAACCTTTGACATGACATAATTTTGCAATCATGAGCTGGTAGTGACATGGCTGGCTTCAAACATGGCATGCTATAAATACTGCTAGTGATTGAGGCAGCTGCTTGTCGTCCTTGTCAGCAGCCTAAGATGGCACCTACTTGTCTTAACGTGAAATAGTCTTTGTGATAAGGAGTTATTTTCTCCCTACTTTTCTGTCAGAACTTTAAAACTGTTCTGTTTTTATTCCATTGCACTGTTATCCCCTGTGCTTGCTGCTCCCTCTACGTCCAAACCTTTTGAGCCCTCAGAAGGTCTAACATCTTCTACTAACTGCTCAGACTCCTACCTTTGCTCTGCTATTGGGAGGAATTCATCCTTGAGCTACAAAGCAGCATGATCTGGGAATCGAAGTTATCTAAATGTTTTGTAACTATGTGTTGTGGTTTAGGAATGGTACTCCCCAACTCAGTGCCCCCACCAAGACTTTCCCAAACCTGAAGCCACGCACTCTCCCCTCTACTTCTCCCCCTTCCCACTCTGGGGATGGAGTTGAGACTTGGAGACAGAAATGATGGAAATCATGGGTTGAGAGAAAAACAATTTTACTGCAAACAGCAATGAGATAAGAAAACAAACAGTAACAGCAACAATACTAATAAAAAAGTGTACAAAGAGAGGGTGGTTTACTTGCAAGATGCTTACCACCCTGGGACAATGAAACAAAGGCAGATGGACCCTACACCCCCCCCCCAGTTGCTCCTCCAACCAGAAAGGGACTGCTACAACCCATCCCCACGAAGGTGAGGGTAACCCAGGTTCTTGTTAATAGATTCCTTGGGGCAGATCAGAGTGATATGACACTGGATGATTGGTGTTTGCAGATGTAAACATGTAGTGTTTGTTTTAGAACAAATTGAAAGCATAAAAGTATTGCTTTAGAGGATGTATAGGGAAAAGAGAGAAAGAGAAAGAAAAGATAAGAGTAGAAAGATACATAATCACTGCTGCGATGCCTCCGGCGGGGGCACCGGGCATCCACTCGCTGTTCCAGGAGCTAGCCGGGCTGCTTCGGGGGTACGGGAGGGCTGATGAAGGTCCAGCAGGGGTTCACCTAGTCCACCAATGTTACAGGCACACCGAGGAAGGAGAGACGAACGNGAGGGGGCAGACAGCAGTGCCTGGCCAAAACCTAGACATAGCACACCGCAACAAATCACCATGAATCTGTGACAAGGTTTAATTGTTGCAGCTGGGATGTCCATTGGTCAAAGTGAGGGTCTTGATCCAACTTGATCCTTCAGGGCAGGGCAATAAGCCCACAAAACACAAAGTCAGATGGGTTTAAATATGCTCAGGGAAAATCCTGGTACCTCCATGGGGTGGGGGATCTTTCAGTTCTCTGGCCTTAAAAATGAGCCTGAGGGCTCTTTGGGGGACTTTGAAGGCTTATGTTACCTTTTCAGCTGCTTGTGCAAGTAATGCCCCTTCAGACCTTTCCCAAGGGGAATGGAGGGGAGTTCTACAACTGAGCAAGTTGTGTAAGGNACATAGAATAAGAATTATCTCCCACTTCATAAATAATTTCATATGGCAATGCACTTCCTAAATTTAATAGTTTAAAAATTGTGATTCAGGTTTATTTTACCTGAGCATTTTGAGAGAGTTTGCTGAGAAGTTTTATGGATCATTAATACAGATTCTCAACAAGGCTTAGACTTTTGCAAAATACTTATTTAGCATGAGACTAGGCACTGAAATTAAAAATAAATGTAAAATAATAACACTGTAAATATTGGTTGAAAACAATTTTCAGAGCATTAGGAATTTTTAAGTGTTACTTTCAGTCAAATTCAACTACTCTATTAAATTCAACAGGAAGGCACTAGAAAATTTTAGAGGCACTCTCTATCTCCATCACTGTAGCTCCTAACTTTATGAAAGGTTTAAAACTGTCTGAGAAGATTAAAATCTGTTTTAGCGTTCAAAATTTGAAAATGTAAAATCCAAAGCCTTGCATTTAGGATTTATATATATATATATATANAGCAATTATCATGATAACAGGCACCATCTAACCTTGCAGGATTTGCCTCTTATTGGCCTCGAAGCCAGTTTGTAGCCTCCAGGCAGAGATAGTTCATTACCTTTATCTTATGCAGACCAGCAATTACACACCCAAAAATTCACCTCCTCCCTTTAGGGATGCAAACCTGGCCTCGGCAAAGCACCCTGGAGCCTCCACAAATGAGCAAATGTTTAGTCGTTAGTCATTAAAAGAATGGAGCAGTCCCTTTCCTCTGGCCCTGGCAACAACCTAAGGTGGTATTGAACAACATGAGGGTCCTGGCCATGCCCACATGGCTCCTGGCTCCACCCACACACAAATACTGTGAAAAATTAACCCTGTTCTTTGTCAAAATTGGGATATTATCTCAAAATGAATATCGTATTCTGATCTCAAAGCTACAGAATGAATTTATAGTTGGAGTAGAGAAGGAACAGCTTCCCCACAGAATGAAAGTTTAAAACTTATTGTTTTGCATAGGAATGTAAAAGAATGTAACAAGTCCTTCTCTTTTATAAACAGAGTCTCCTGTATTCCAGGATCATTAATAACTGAATCATTAGAGCAGTTCTGAATGGTGTTAGAAATGATGCAATGTCCAGTTCTGTAAGATACAGGGAAAGAGTTCAACCTGTGTCTAAAAAGTGACTATTTAACCATAGGACAAGTGACAATTTCATGTCTGGCTTCCTAGTGTGTATTCCTGGATCTGTTGTGGCTTGCCTTGATTGGACTGAGGAAGCTTGATAAAAAGAATAAAATTGAAATATACCTTAATGGCAACAGATCTCAGTTGTTTTGCACTAAATGAAAGTGGGAACTTGAAAAGCTGAAAGAGAATATTAATAATTTTTTTAATTCAAGAGTTTTAAAAAAATATATTAGTGGCAATAGGCAGTGCAAAAATAGTATCAGCCCATTCCAGGATGAGGACTATATTAGTTCAGTCTGTCCTACCCTTGTGATGATAGTAGCTGAAATTCCTGTTGAAAATTAAGCAACAGGCTTAGCAGCAAGCAAAATGCTTTATACATTACCATCTCCCAAATTCAGATTCAGTGTGAAATGTGGAGAGGGAAGTTTGTCCACTACAAGAAGTGGACAAACACTCCTTATGGCTCAGAGATCCCATCCCTGAAAGATCCCAGGCAAGATACTTCACATCTTTATTTCTAGTTCCTTTCTACTTCATATCTGTCATTCGTTTTTGATCTTCTTGACAGGAACAGCCACATACTACAGCTTTGTATAACAAACAGAACAGACATGCTTCAGTTTATTCCCACTGCTCTCATTAGTCTTTTTTCTAAAACAAAACAAACAAAAAAAACCACCCCACATCTTGAATTCTTTCCAAACTGTCTGCTACCATGGAAATTGAAAATAATCTTGGTAAAAATATGCTACATTATGTCTACTAATATTTCAGCCAAAGTACAGTCTGTAGTAGTGGAGATTTTGGAAGAACTTCATCCCATGACCTGAGAACTGTTCAGTACATCCTGTCAGATAATTAATGCTCTCAATTCCTGCACACTGAAAAGCCAGAAGCTGAAAGAGTCTGTCACTTTGCAGGAAACATTCAGTGCCTTTGCATTGTTAGGTCTTGGAGCAATTTCTAACATCTCTTGTTTCCTTCTGATAACATTACCT
Source organism: Pomatostomus ruficeps (assembly GCA_013400735.1). Classification (NCBI taxonomy): domain Eukaryota; kingdom Metazoa; phylum Chordata; class Aves; order Passeriformes; family Timaliidae; genus Pomatostomus; species Pomatostomus ruficeps. The sequence continues at coordinate 10,917 of VYZT01046292.1, forward strand.
TGCATTTTAAGGACATGCTGTTCCCGCTATTGATGACATAAAATAAAAGCTCAATCCAGTTTAGAAAACAGATTAAACTTGCTTGTGTTCATGATGGAATACCTTTGGAAGGTCTGGAACAAGTTGTTGAAATAATTTAATGAGCCACAGTGGGAATTAAATATTTCATTATTTTTCAAAATTAAGCCCCTTCTGATCATTCAGTGGGTTTTGTATTTGTATTTAAGACTAGACAAACTCTAGTTTGTCTTCAACATCTCAGATGACCTTTTTTCTTTTTTTCTCCTTTACATTATATTGATTTGTACAACGAGAAAAACGAGAAAAACGAGAAGAGACATCTGCTACATGTTACTCAGATAATGTAGAATTATTGTGTCTGCATACAAAATGCTAGAAGCATATGTGAAAAACTAAAGGTTCAGAAGAATAGAAAGTATGAAGTCATGGTAACATATCAATTGCAGAAGGAGTATAAAATGGAAAATAAATTTTCACAGACATTTCACCTATTGTTTTAAAAGAAAGACAGTTTTACAAGGGCATCAAATAGATCATTTAATCTCCTTTTGCCCTGAGTTTCACTACGTAAATAGAGAAAAACCTGTACTTCAAAATGTTTATAGGTCTTCAGAGGAAGCACTTGTTCTGTCTTGAACAGTCTTGGATGAAAAAGTAATCTAAATTCTGGCCTCCTATTTACTATTATTCTTATTTCAATGAAGCTAAACTGAAAACATTTGCAGTCTAACTTTTGAAAGCTGCAGGATTTGTCAAACTTCCAGTATTTCACATCTCTCCTAGCTGCCAGTACAGGCAGATGTAAAACTTTCCTCATGTTAGTTCATTTATACCTTGAAACGGGCAGATGTCAGGGGAAAGCGTGAGGGCAGAACTCATAATCTTGATGACAGCAATGCTAACATTTTTCCAAAAATTCAATATAAGCCTAATTCTGCTTCCATTAGAGTCAGTCAGATTTCATCTCTTGACTTGAACGAATGCAGAAATAGAGCGTAGGGGAGGCCATACAAACAGCTCTTGGAGAACACTGCCATTTTAGATTTTGAATACTCACATGACTACTCATTGTGAAATGAAGTCATTTTCTTTAGGTTCTACTAGATGCTGATAACACTTTACCACACACTGCTTTTCACAGATGAATATGTCCACTTATTTGCTGAAACCAAGTTTCTCATTTCCCATCTAGAGTACTTCCCATATACCAGCATTTCATAGTACAGACAGAACCAATCCAGTTCTGCCTTCCTCCTAACACCCTTCAGTGTGACAGCAATTCCCAGTCTCCATACTTCCCTCCTTCAGCCAACTCTGATACAAGGCAAACAGGTTTCCCGAGCGTCAGTTTATAATTATGTTCAGAGTTTCTGATACTGTTTCAATCCAAGATTTTTAACCATGGGGAGCAACATATGTCAGAAGTAGATGTGAAAAAGTAGACATTTGGAAGACAGACTCGTATTCATTACCATATAAATGTAAAACTTGATCTTTAGCTCCTCGTGACACATATTTGTAGATGTAAAAATGCATTGACATGGAAGATATCGTGATATAGAAGGACCCTTAGGCTTTAGGTATCTCTTTTCTTTTTTTCAGTGGGCAAAGCCATGTTACTCCTGCTACTTACCAGGGATCCCTCAAGGAAACTTTCTTTCCTCAGAGTGAAATAAGTTCTGTAATTAAGATCATGATATTAAATGCTGCTTCTGTCAACTGGTTCTAAGGGAACCATAAAAAAATCCTCTTCAAGAGGAAAAAGCACTGCCATTACATCTTCAGAAATGACTTTGTATTTAAATATCCTCCTCTCCCACTCTCTTCAGTTTCACATCAGCAGCCAGCCTAAAACCACTATGGTCCTCAACCACCTCCTGCCAAGTGCAGTCTGTAGGGGAAAGACTTAGCAACCTCCCTACATAACAGCTAATTACACATACCAGGAGAAAAGACAGTTTTTGCTGGTCAGATTGGAGGAATGTAAAAGTAAGTGTCCTCTTTTGCCTGTTTTGGTGAGGAGAAAGTCTGTTTTGTTTCCACTTTCATGCCTGAAACTGTTTCTGGGCTTCTGCCTCCTCTCTTCATTTGACAGGAAATATATCTCTAAGACTTCTTTATGTTCCAATGACCAAATTCTTTATGCCAGAAAGTCAGCATGCCCTCTCCCAAGCATTCCCAGTTAGTGCTTATGAGGCTCAGACCAGATCCCAAAAAGCCAGCACAAAGGTCATTGGCAGAAATAATCTCTGACACCAAAACTGGGAGTCATCTCCAGACTTTGTGACTTTTCAGAGCAAGGAAACTCCCAGGTTCCCATTTCATTGAAATTCTACTTCCTTCATTAAAGATGAAAGAGCAGAACAAGTAGCTTCTATTTTTGTGTTCTTTCTATAACAAACATCCTTTTCTTATCTCCTTTGATGATACTGTCATCCCATTTACCCACACAAGTTAGAACAGACTAATCTCAGGCACTTGTAAGACATCTTCCTGAAAAAATCACACTTTTAAAATGTATTTATGTTTAAACACCATTGTGAGGTAGGAAAATAAGATTTAACACTGTATTAAATAGGAAGTTAAGCAACAAAGGATTTACAAGAATTGGTCACTTTTGACATAAGACAGTTTTAAGCAGGGCAGCATATTAATTTAGTTTGGGAATTCAGTTGCCTTAAATTGACTGTTTTTATCTGAGGTTTTAGTGCTGATGGTTCAGGTTTTGCAATTTGTGAAAAAAGAAGTCTTATGATATTTGCACAGCACTTGCTTAAGTATTGGTTAATTATAAAACAAATAGGCAGAGGACATCTATTTTCTCAAAACTGGACACAGATACGTAGCACAGAAACAATCACATTATTTATTTTCTGACCTTGACAAACACTATATAAGACATGTTTTCTTTCTTTTTTAAAAAAATACATATTTTAAACAGTTATGGGTTTGCCTTCTATATATTCAAAATATTTAATAGATAAATATGAAGTTTCTGACTATCATTTAGCTTGCCTACAGTGAAGCACTACAAAGGATGGTTTCAGAAAGAGGTATATTATGGACTGGGAAGTGCTCTCTACGTGCTGCTTTGCAAAATTTGTTCTATCAGCAATGTTCATTGCAATAATTCTTCCAAGGTGTCACCCTGAAGCATGACAAAATCATAATACGGAAATGTACATCCATCACAATTGGTTTGAGCCACTGATAAGACTGAAACTGATAGTACTGACAAATGTGTCACAATGAGGCATCTTTAATAGCAAAATGGCACCTGAGTTTTGTTCTGCTAACTTTGTTCAGTTGTTACTTGCTGATACTCCTTTTACAAATTTCATTTGTTTTGGGTTTTCCAAGATTCTGCTGTAAATTCTGTGCTCATGAGCTGCAGAAGAATGAGGAAAAAAATTATTTATATAATTTTAAAGACTGTATAATGAATAAAATGAAAAGGGATATCTGACTGGAATATTAGAAAGAAAATGAGAAGCAAAGTTGGGTGGAGGGATAGGGGAATCAATATATTAATACCTACATGAGTAAAAAAAGAGATATATTGATAGGTATATATAAAGTTCTTAGTGTAACTGCAAACTGGTACTAAACTACAAGAGAATATTTGTCTAACATGAGATCCGTAAAATCAGTCTAGTAGTAATATAGTACTAGGTCATTAAAAGACAAAACTTTATACATCACATAAATGTATAATGCCTCCTTGAGTCAAACATAAGACATTTCTGGGCACAAATCCCAGAATCTGGGAAAAGGAATAAATTTCATAAGTTTCAAGAAAGATCTAAATCCCAGCCTTGAGGCTTGGAGAGAAAGGCTAAAGCACACAGTAAACAATCACAAAGGTGTTCAGGACAAATGCATTCCTGAGAGGAAATGTTATCAGTACTGCAAGCCAAAACGAAAAATGCATTTGAAAAAAAAACCAAAGGGAGTCTTGCATTGTGATCTGAATGAAGCAAAATGAACAAAGTTATTAGGTAGATGACAAACCTGAAAGCTTGAGTGGATTCTAGTGGGTGAATTATACAAATCAATGATCATATTCTGTAAAGTGTGATATATGTGATATGCCAGAAATGTGTATCTCAAAAGTATACTACGGCCCCATTAGAATTACATCTGTGTTACACAAACTGCTCTTGCAATGGACAAGACAAAGAAATTCATCTTGACATTCATATCAATTAGCTACAGGTACAAAAGAGGAACCCAAAAAAAGGGGTTCCTTCTAAGGCTGAAGTTACAGATGCTAAGGAGGATAAACAACTGTGTCTGAGATAACAGTCAAAAGAGTTTAAGTTTCATGTTAATCTGAGGTCCTGGAATTCCAATGACAACATCACTTGCTGTCACGATTTAGGAAAGGTTAATAAAAATGTATCTCAGTGATATATCACCAAAGGAGACAACATTTGAGGTGCTCACTTAGCTCCAGCATTACTGAATTTAAAAAAGCAAGCAAGCAAATAAAAAATCACCTTCATTATCCTTGTTTTGATTTAGCTGTCTTCATTATTTTATGGAGAACTTACTGGAAAACATTTCTCAAAACTTCTATCAGTATATTGCGACTTTCCCCTGATACATGAATTCATGCACTTGTGCAAAGCTTCAGCAATTATTTAGAAGGTGAGAATAGAAAAACAGACTATCTGTAATCCTAACTTGCAAAGTACATGCTTCAGCTGTCAACTCATTGACTGGTCACCTTACTTTTTTTTTACGTTTTGATCATTAAAGCTCTCCCAGTGGCCTCAGGTACACGTTCAATCAGAGAGGAGACAGAATTAGCCTTAAAGATAGAAAAACTCAGTGTGAAAGAAGAGATTCTCAACATGTTCCAGCAAGTTTCACTGTTTTACAGTGAGTTATTCTACCTCACCTAACTCTAGATATCTGTGCTAAGTCACACCAATAGATCAGCTAATGGTTTTGCATGGGAGTTTCAGAGATTTGTAGAAGACTGAAAAATACTCACATTGACAATTCATTCTTGTCTATATCCCTGAGGACACTATCCATCAAAAGAAATGCCATCATATTTATGTTGCTTAGATTAAGACTGGAAGAGATCCAAGATGGTAATGTGTTAGAAACACTTGCATTTGGCCCAGAGGAACAGAATAACTGTAGAGAAGACACATCCCCCGTCAAAATGTGGACGAAAAAAGTGTATTGATGCTAGCTTTATATCCTAGTTTATTAGAAACAGTTACAAACAATTAAATGAATCGAAACAGCAAAAAGGGCTTCAAATTTACACAACTAAAAATCATCTACACATTTTGATATCATCATGGTGTTCAACTAATGTCTGTTATATGGTTTTTGGGAAATAAAAATTGAGAGAAGTTCTCTACCATCATGAACCCAAACCAAACTACTATTACAAAATAGTTACATTTTAAAAACAGACAGCAATCAAAGATAATTATGTTCACAATTTGTTCTGATCAATCCTGCTACCCATATATATCCATCTAACTAAATTTTTTTCCCTTTTGTCAGGTGATTTGAAACATATCAGCTTCTCCCATCACAATGCAACCACTTCATTTTATAATACAACACAGCATGATGCAATGGAACCTAAACAATTCTACCATGTATGTCTGTACAAAGAAGTGCTATAGTATTTTTCAAAACTGGGCCTTTAAAACTCAAAAAAAATCCATCTATCCCTTTTGTTTGCATTTTCTCTTCCAGGGTCATTTATCAGAGAGAGATCCTCCCCAACACCAGGAGGAGAGGACAAGACACTCTTCTCCTGCTTCAAGCAGCTGTACTTCGAAAGTGAAAAATCCTGGTTCTACTGGATTGAATTATTTTGTCTAAAACAAAGAGGTTCTATACAGATAGAAAAACATGTGTGTTGAATGACAAACAAAGTCTTATTTACTGAATGTATTAAAAATTGTTTTTCCAGACACATTTCATCAAAGCAAAGCTCCATCATTGCAAAAACAGCTATATTCACAATCAAGACAGATGTACAAGTCATGTGAAATAAGGCTGCCACTGGACTGAATTATTTAGTTGTTTGCTAGAGACTTGATCAAATTCAGCCTCTGTGTAAACAGAAAAAATTAAATGGGACACAGTTCGAGATGTTCTACATCCTGATCCAATTTGATCATCTGTATGCATCAGATCTTTGGAGATGCTAGTGTGAAAATGTTGTCCTTGTAATGAATGTAAACTTGTGGGTACATTTTGGGTTAAATAGTCCATAAGACTCAATAGCATCATTTAGAAAAAGCAATAATCAATCTCACATGCATGAAGGAGCTTAAGTTTTCAATGTGGTCAACCCTGGAAAAGTCTGTCTTTTGATAAATAAATGCAAGTGTATTTTCAATAAAACATTCATTTTCTTGGAAAGGCGAAGACTTATTTTCACTGTGTATCTAGATCTGAACAATTTCCTTTCTTTAACATTAACTATCATCTTAAATACACTTTTAATTTACTGACTGCATTCTAATTTGTTGTTCCAACAGATTATTCCATATTTTAGAAAACTGCCTTTTCTGTGACACATGTTCATGCAAGTAACAGAAGATATTGGAGAAATTGCTCATAGATGAGTGGAATGCTTGAGATGCATAAATGTATTTAAAGATTCCCAAATACGCCTAATTTATGTTAATATGATATCTAAACAATATCTAAATAAATAGATTTAGAAATAGTCTTTTCATATTGAGCCACCACAATATTCTGCTGCAAATGAATTAATGGTTTGCTGGTTTGAGTAGCCAGTATTTTATTATTGTTGTAGATTTTCATTACTCTGTGTTGACAGTTGCAGTTTTTGTATCACATGCCACATAATTTTATTTGTGTGTGATCACAGCAATACATTATTACTTTGTTTTAACAGTTTCAGTTTTAGCTCTTCATTAGCCAGAAGATCATAAAATGCAAGGAAATGAAGTGTGAAACTTTACAAAAAAGGAATAATCTTGCCATTTTCTCCATATCTGTAAATCAGTTTGCTTAACTTGGCGAGAAACTGAAACCATAAATATAAAGGTTTTAGATTAAAATATGACTCCACAAATTTTATATCATGCTTACAAGATTTATAGTAATGTTGAAGGATGTATTGTGTTACTGTAGTTGTTGCCAAGCACTAAGAATATTGTTTCTGTGGGATTTTTACCTCAACAAAATGTATTTGTGCTTGAACTAAAGCAAGAACTATGAATGACCCTTCTAATTCTAGGAAAACATTTTGAGGATGAAAACTCCTATTGAAAGAAGAGTGTGCTCACTAACCAGTGGTCTTAGCAGATGCTAATCAATTGCACTCTCAGCTGACATATCTCTCCTAAAGAAAAGAAAATCTAAAGATGACAGAGAGTTCCTGACAACCAACTCTGACCAAAGGCATTAAGTAGCTGTAGTAGTAGTTCACCAGTAGTGTTTCACTAGAGGAGACTGGTGTTCAGCTGAGATGCTGGGATGAACTTTCAACAAGTTTTCCCTGGAAGATCATTTGCTGTAGCTCGACACTTCAAGATGAAGAGGTGGGCCTACTGCCCACCTAGTGCCCAGTAAGAGAACAGGAGGGTTGCAAGAGGAAGGTCACATTTTATGTGCATACTAATACTAACAGTTTGCCAGTAAAGGAAGTGCAAGGAATTGTTTGTAAGGTTATAAAGTCTTTTGCAGGAAAAGGGATTGCTATTGCATTTAGTAAACTGACATATGTGA
>VYZT01046294.1:3245-15580 GCA_013400735.1 Pomatostomus ruficeps
CTTTTCCTTCGGAACCGCCACGCCGAGGTAACGCGGCGCCCCGACCCCTCTCGGTTCGGCCATGCCGGCAGCCCCTGGCGGCCTAGGGCTGCCGCGCGGGCCCGGGCCCAGCCTGAACCAGGGCCCCCGCACGTGTATGAGTGAGCGAGTCACTGCCCCGGGCTCGCGTCTCGGCATCTCGCCCACTCGCGGAGGGGCCCGGGGCCCCGGCAGTCCCGGCCGCAGGGCGCATGGTGCGCGGGCGAAAGGGCTGCACCGTGTCTGCCCCGATCTCCCTGCCTTGTCTCCTTCCCGGCCTGCGCCTTCAGCAGAGACCTAGGGAGCGATCTGTGCAGCTGCTAAAAGTAAGGGCAGTTGCTCTTCTTATCGTGCTTTGGTTTGGCTTTGGATGCCTCCCTCCACGGTTCACCCTGACGCTCTGAACGCAGAATGTGGATCAGATGTGTATCCAGGTTTCTCTCAGAGTCAGCCTGAATTTGTGTGCGCGGCGTGGAGCGCTTTGATGCCAGAGCCCACATGTTCAGTGTCCAAAAATGATGTTCTGTTTTCGAAGTTAGGTTCGATCTTATGCTTTCTGACAAAAATAACCTTGTGTTTGATGTATAGCATCTTGGAGTAAAAGTAGAACTTTGTGCGTGTGATATACAGCAAGCTCTGTACTAAAAGCGTTATCATTCATGTTTGTCAGAATAACAGGTAAATATTTTTTGTTGGTGTTTTTTTTTCTGTTTTCTATTTCTTTGCACGCAGCTGGACGAGCAGAGCGTGTTTATTCTGAAACCTGCTTGGTGTTGTGCCTTTGTTGAAGACTTACTGTCAGAAACTTTCCCAGATATGATCAGAATTGATCACAGTAGTGTAAACTAAATGGAGGGGGGCAGCTACTCAAGAGAGTTTCGCCTAAGGGATACATTTGGAAACATAGTTAGAAACGTCAGGAAATAGCATTGTGAGAGGGAGAAAACAGAATATCTAGATCTGAAGGACATCTATTTAATCATTGGGTTAAATAGCAATATTGCTTCTTTGGAAGTCCATGTGAGAGGGAACAAGATTTCTGAGTTTCCTGTGATAATGTAAATGTTGTGGATGTGACAGATTGATGACTTCCTTGTGTTACTTCTGCTTGTTTTTGGGGGAGGGATTGTTTGGGGATTTGGGGGTTTTGAGTTTTTTGTTCTGGTGGTGGTTTTTTGTGTTTTTGGGGGTTTTTTTGTTTGTTTGCTTGTTCATTTTAACTCTTACAGTAAAGCTTATGTAGACTTGAAAAAAGTCTTTGCTCTTTTGCTTCATGCTTTCTTAATGTAGGTTTTCTTGTGATTAAAATAAGCAAGTTAAAATACTATTTGTTGATTCAAAACCATTCTTCTAAATGTACTGAAATAAGGGAAACTCTTTAGTCTTGTTGTTCTGCACTTTTAAAAACTGCCTATTTAACTTAAATATTTTTGTTTGGTGGGGGTTTTTGTGTTCTATTTGCCTTTTTTTTAATCTCTTAAAACAAGTTTAATAGGTGCTAAGTAATTGCAGTATGGTGCTCTGTATTTTTATTCACTTACTTGTTTTTACAAGTAGGACCAGTCTTCAGGGCTGTTGGTTGAGGAGTATCACAGAGGAGGGGGCCTTTTTACTGCTTCTTGAGCATCCCTGTGAGATGGTTTGCTTGAGAACATGTTTCAGACTATAAGAAGTTTTTCTTCTGAGCTGGGTCTAAAATGATATTGCCAGGTGTTGGGAGGAAAGGAATTTAATTGTCTAGTCCAAGCATAAATGTTATTCCTCAGTGTGACCAAAGATTATATTCTGTAAAGCCTCTGTGATATGCCAACCTAATTCCTGCTTTGCACCGGTAGCATTTCAGGTACTTGCACTCTTTTTTAGTTGGTGTTCTCTATCATATGCTTTGGCCAGGTGCAAGGAATGAATGAAGAATCATTCTAGTTCTAATTAGAGTTCAGACCTGACTTCAGTGATCTGAGCTACTCTTTCTTCCATCTGTGTCCTTCTGGCCCACGCTTTCTCCTGCTGGTGAGAGTGCTGCCATTACTTTGTTCCTACATTTTGGATTCTTTCCACCTTGAAAAAAATGCCACTTCATTTTATTTGCATTGGTTTAGGGTTTTTTTGTCCTCCTGTAGTGCTGAATATCATTGTTTGTACCTTACCTTGCTCCTATGGGAACGCTGTAATGCAAAAAGCTTTCACAGAAGAATCATCTGCTGGAAAAAAGATGAGTCGCAACCTCTTGACTAGTGAGAGAAGCACCATGTTGTATGTTTACATTTACAAGCAGTTAGGTCGTGGTGCTGCGGTTTGGTATGTTGAAATTTTGAAAGTAAAGACGGCTAAAATGCTCTGCATCCTGTGGTGCAGTTAGTGAGTCCTTCTAAATTTCTTGGCCACTCTGCTTCCCAAATTACTGCCTAAAAAATAACTCACACCTAGTTCTGAACTTGCAGCCAACAGGGCTTGCCATGATCAGTTTTATAGATAGTTTGAAAAGGTCTGATTCAAGAGCTAATTACACCTTTTATTTTAAAGATTTACTTTTGTGTTTGACTTACTTTAGGAGCTGCCCTCCTAAAAAGAGAGAGGAGATAGGGAAACAATGAGAGAATACTGAACAGCTGAAAGCTGAAACTCTTTGATGACTACTAGCCAGAAGTCTAAATGGCATTTCATTTCAGTGCTGCTGTTGAACTTATGCAAAATGTGTTTGTGAAAACTTAACCTTGTTTCTAAAAAGACTCGCAAATGGGACCAGGAAATTACTACAAATAAATTATTCATCTGATCTTTCATCAATTAAGAACAACATTTTTAAAACCACAGACTCATCTAGGTGCTAGTACCTGTGATTTCATGGGTTGGAGATAACCACGATTGTTGTATTCTCCCGTGTTCTGTGTTAATTGTGAAGCTTGTTTTCTCTTTGGCATGAAATCTCTAAAATGTGTAGTTACCCAAAAGAAATATTAAAACCTTCATTTTCCTAGCGGTGACTGATCTGATTTGCTCTGTTCTTTCTCTTCCCCTTCACCTGTAAAAATAGATCTGGAATGTTTTTTTCTGTAACTTTCTGATAGGTAGACAGTTCAAAAAACTACAGTAGGCATGTGGTTGGCACCTGTGCAAAAGGATAGCATTTTGGTTAGAAAATTAATTGATGCTTCAGTGTGTTTTGGTAGTTAGGCTGAAGTTGTGCTGTTGATGTGAGTGGTTCTGTGTCTGCTTATCACTTAAGAATGAAAGAAAGCAACACTGGTTGAAGTTTCTGGTCAGAGATAACTAACTGGACTTGTAAACTGTTTTGAAAAGTTATTCGTACAGATTCGTACGAATCTAGCATTTTTTTTGTTCTCTCATTTCAGTAGCAAGGGGAGACCAATTAGGCAGAATGAATGAGATGATCTAATAGAGAAAACTTTAGATTTCCGGGTGGTCTGGCAAGATCTATCAGCTCAGCAGCAGTTGAACAAATGCTTGAGTTAGTGTCAGGGAAGCAACGGGAGTTACAGAGCTGTGGAAGGAGAGAGGGAAATGGGCTCCCTCTCTCTGTTCAGTGGCAGTGAGGTTAGACTCTGTCGTGCCCAGCTGGGTTGTTCATAGTGAATGATGGTGTTGGAAAGAAATGGAAATAAGGGAGGAGAGGTGTTTTCATTTTGAAATAGAAGTATTGCTAATAGTCATATTTTGTACAGCTCAACAGGAGGACTTAATTTTGGAACTCTGGGTTCTTCCACTGCTACAGCAACTACATCAGCTCCTTCACTGGGCTTTGGGAGTGGACTTTTTGGATCAAAATCAACCACTGGCTTTACCCTAGGAAGCACCAGTACAGGTAGAAAAGAATTCTTGTACTGCAGATTTTGCATTCAACAGTGAAGAAATAAATTATATGTACTCATAAAAACTAGGTCATCCTAAAAATGTTTACTATTTTACAGAAAAATGGCTTAATTGAGCAGTTTAAAAGATCATTCATTGAGAATTAAGCAGGACCAGTACAGCAGAAACACAAATGCAACTACCAGAAAAATTCCTGAGCTATGTATAAATTGTTCCTGGTGTATTTTAGAAATCTTAACTCTTCAGCTAGGATGCTCACAATTGGCTAAAGATTGAGGTATATTTAGATTATAAAAGTATTTTAAAACTTTGTGAAGTTATTCACATTTGTAATGCAATACTTGTAATTCTACAGTATTGAACGTTTCTAGGTTTGTTTTTTGGGGGTTTTAATGCAATGCACCTGAAGGAATTGAATATTTTCTTAGGTCTCTCGTTCAGCCTATGAACATACAGTTTCTTATATGAGTAATGGAGTACAAAAGAGTAAAACTTTTTTGACTGGGGTATTTTTTTCAGCCATCAAGCAGACATAATAAATTGTACTTTGCTGCAGTATTGCTAGATGAAATGGTCTTTTTCTTCTTGTCTGCTTATATGAGTAGATGGAGGAAGTTCTAAGAACCAAGCTATTAAAAATAAATTTAGGAATAGACAGAAAGCTTGTATTAATGTGGTTGGCTATATTGGGGTAATTTTCTTTCAGTGATTCTTTTGATAATCAGATGACATTTAAAATATGAAATGACCTAACACTGTGTCCAGAATAATCTCTTTAAATTACCAGTGGGGCAGAAACCCTGAACCAAGACACAGGATTTTACAAGGACTTTAGACTCTATAATCCTCTTCATTTACTGTAAATCTGCTGGTTTATGTGCTGATGTTATGTACTACCATGTGGCTGAAAAAAGTACTTGATAGAATTACTAGTTTTCTTTTTGTTTTAACCTTAATTTATTTGAAATTTCAGATAATTTACTGCTGTGTTAACATCAGCTTCACTGTTAGCAGCTTCTTACAAAGAAAAGTTACGTTTTTTGAAGTTGGTTGTGCTTTGGTTTGTGCTGCTGGTGCCTGCCAATACCATTTTCTGTGTAAATGTGTTATTTTCAATACACTGTGGGGAAAAAAACACTTGTATATTAGTTGTCTCATAATGGTGCATTATTTTAGGCTTTTGTTTCATATTTTTTACTGTCATAACTTCTCTGCAGCCTTCTATTACTGTTCTTACCCTTTTTATTTGTTCTTGTTCTTAAAGCAGGAACGGCAACAACTATTGCTACAGGACTGACATTAGGTAAGAACCTAATGTGGATTTTAGTGTTACAGACGAAAAAGCCCCAAGAGACAGATCTTCCTTGTAATGTATAGAGTTAGTGATCATATGTGAGCTTTTTCCCCATTACTAATTGCAGTTTGCTTTGCAGCCCAAATATTAAGGCCATAAATCAGAATGGAGCCCTGTAGTTACTTATTAAAGGATTATTCAATTCTTGTACAGCAGTGACAGTGAAATGTTGGAATGTATATTTATGTTCCCCTAATGAGTTTCATCCTTCAGCAGAGGGGGAGGGAGATAGGTTATCAAAGAATTATTCATACAGAATTTCTTGGTCTAGTGAACACGTCTGTCTGGTAATTACCTCTTTTAGAAGAATAAAGAGGGTTGAACTGGGAACAGACTTTGAGAATATTTTTTGTTTCTCTGATCCATTTGTGGTGACTGTTTTGCAGCTGTCATTAGAAATACAGGAGTGTGTGGGTTGTTGCTGACTTGGTTTTGATTTTTTTTTTCTTTTTAAACAGCAGGAAGGTCTGAGGTCTGAGAAGTAACTGAGCTTGAGTATCACAAATGTTAGGGGTGGAGGTGCTACAAGACATGCTGCAGTCAAAGAACTTAGGAAGCCACACTATGAATAAATAGGAAAAAATAGTGTTGAATAAAGAAGCAAATCAAATGGGCAGACGAAGGGAGGAGCAGCAGCTAACTCAGAAGAGACTGTGTGATTTTTAATCATACGTGGAAGTCAGTGCTATGCAGATGAACATTAATTCTGTTCACTAGCTGGATGAAATGATGTCATCCAAAACAGACAGCAGTCACTGAGAATACAAAGTCTGTGTTTGCTGTTGTGGTTTGTGTATGTATGTGCACATCTCTGAACTTTAGGATGGGGATTCTAGAATGTGAAATGTGTTCTTACCATGAAAACACCAGGAAGTGGAAGTTATTTGTTTTACTGCAAAAATGTTCAAAAGCAAACTTGGAGGGAGTAACATATTTTTGTTGTTTACAAATTGAAAGGATATGTGCATTCATTTTGGTATGCACATCTAATTGAGATTTTGTAGTCTGTATTTTGAGCAGTATTGTTTATAGCTCCATTTACCAATGTTTGTGTCATCTACTAGATGCTTTTGGTGGAAGTTTGGGGGTTTTTTTAATACAGTTTTAAGATTGATAGAAGATATAATTGACAATCCAGAATTAAAGCCCACTGAATCCCTAGGAATTCTGGAGCAAAAATGCCTGTGCAATTGATGTAAACCACTGAAATTTATTGAAAGTGCTGTGGGAATATTTTACTTGATGCAAGTGATGTTTTGTGCTGTGTCACTCATGCTGGTTAAATGAGATGCAGAAGAGGTGGTGAATTTAGCTTTCATTCTCCAACAGGATGTTGCAATGGTGATAACCGGTTTTGGGTTTCTTTTAGGCACACCTGCCACCACATCAGCAGCTACCACTGGCTTTAGTTTAGGTTTCAACAAACCTGCAGGTTCAGCCACGCCATTTGCTTTACCTGTGACCTCTACCTCAGCGGGTGGCCTGTCATTATCATCTGCTCTTACATCAACTCCTGCAGCAGGTAGGAAAATGTTTAGGGGGTTGGGGCTATTTTTTTGTTTGTTTGTTAACAATAAAACTTTATTGTATAACATTTCTGCATCTGTTTTTCTATTATTTACATAACCTTGTGGTACTTAAATAAAGGGGTTTGTTGGACTTCTTGAGTTCTAAATTTGGGTACTCTAATGCAGATAGAATTATGGCCAGTGTATGGCTAGTGATATAGACAGCATATAATCCAGGTCATTAGAAATGTAGCAAGAGCTGATTCGTCATGTAAAATTATTTTTCTTACTTTTAACTTCACTGAAGATTGAAAACTTCCTACTTGTGCAGGTGCAAAGTTTGGAAAATGTCTCCCTATTGCAGGTGGCCTGAAATGGTTAACTAGCAGTACAAATAATGTTTTTCCAAATTACTTCTCATACTGTCATACGCCTGCCACGATATTTAACTCAGCTGAACTGCAGCATGCATGATGATAATGGAGACTGGAGTTAATTTTTCTTAACTTTAGAAGTCTGCATTTGAGCTCAATTATCTGTGCCCTCTGTTCACTGTCCCTTTATGCCTGTGGTCTTTCTCTACTCAATTCTTCTGTATACTACTAAAAGTTGGGATGCGTAATTCCAGAAGGCAGTTCAAACTACTGTGGAAAGGTTATTGTATCATGTATCTTGTGTATTTATTTTAATGTTGAAGATAAAACATTAACATTTCAGCATTTTAATATAAAAATCAGTATCACTAGTTCAATTATGCTGTAAAATAAATTTTGTGCTAGGTTCTAGATTCTGTAGTGTTCTGGGGGGATTGCCAAAATTTTTGTATAGTTGCGGGTAAATACGGACTAAAAGGAAAATAACATATAATTCAAAAGGCGATGGCCATGTGTGAAAACGCTGCAGGAAATAAAAACACCTATCCAATTATGATAAAGATGCCATTCAGATGTTTCAGTTATTTCAGATTGTGGATGTATCTGAAGGCAGTGTCTGCATGAAGCTGGTTTCCTTTCTCTGCAGGAACTACTGGATTTACATTAAATTTGGGTGGCACAACTGCTCCGACTACAACTGCTTCTACAGGCCTTTCCTTAGGAGGAGCCTTAGCAGGCTTAGGAGGTTCACTCTTCCAGAATACAAGCACAGCAGCAACAGGTGAAAGTTATTTTAGTTTTTTTCCTCCCGTCTCAAAACAGTGACATTTAACATGTGATTGTATAATGTAAGATGTAGTTTATACAGTCTTAATGCTGTGGAAGTGTAGTTTTTAAGTGTTACAGTTAAGAACAGTGTTGTTGTCCATGGACAATAAAAATGAAACTGAAATTGGCTCCTTTCTTATTCTTAAATTCATTTGTACTTAGCACTTTTCAAAAAATGAAAATGCAAGGAAATCTTTGTCATTCCCATAACTGGCTCAAGGAAATTGATCATATATGGGGAGAGGGCAATGATACGTGACTGTATCTGTGGAGAAATGGAAAGTTACTTATTTTTGGTGAGTTTTGGTCTGAATAAAATCTTTCACTGTTAGTGTTGTCATTGCACAACTTCCATTCTTTCTCAGTTCTAGAGGAAGAATTTGTGCTGTGTTGTAGTCTTGATACCACTGCAAAATGCAAAAATGCTGTTTGGATTTCTTGTAGGACTTGGGCAGAATGCTTTGGGTTTGACTCTGGGAACAACTGCGGCTCCTTCAACTACTGCCAATGAAGGTCTTGGTGGCATTGATTTTAGTAGTTCTTCAGACAAAAAGAGTAAGTTTGTTTCAAAACATTTTTTTTTTGATTGAGGGAATTATCAGAACACTACAGCAAAGACTATTTCATTGGGTTAGGAGTGTGGAATTGAAGTTGACAACTTTAACTTCTTCCCTCTTACCGGGCATTTCAGTTGATTTAATTTTTAAATATTGTGCTTGTACAGAAGAACAAGATTGTGTTTTCAAATGCAATGTAATATTAATTTAAAAATAAGTATAAGCTTCCAGAACCAGGCTCTAAATCCTTTAGCTTTTTGGGAGTGAAGGCTTGGGGCTGCTTGCTGAGATGCATCGCAGGTTTCTGCAGAGCTCTGTCAGATTGTCACTAGACAGGGGAGCAGAGCTATGTTTAAGTAGTGTGTTGCAAATATGAAAAGCACTAGTTTGCAACTAGTGTTGTCTAGCTGTAACAGGTCTTAAACTTGTTTTTTTCTTTTGAAAGCCTGCACAACTAAAGTGTCTTAATTTTAGATGTTACTCTTCAAAGCTGTGTTTCTGGTGGTGTGTAGTTCTATATGGTATGTTCTGTCAGGTTGTTAAAAGCAGTTATAAAAACTTGACTTCTATGGTAGCTTTAAAATACTAAGGGCATTTAAAGTACTTTGAGCATTGACATATGGGTGCTTGTTACTTTGCCTTGCGTTTACTGGGGAATCAGTACTGTTAATTTAATCTCTTGATTTCATTCAGGACTGAAATTTTGAATTAGGTATGCCAATAGCTAAAAGAGAAGAAAATACAGAAACTCTATGAAACTAGCTTTACAGAGTAGCATAACTTGTGGAGAACAGAATTCTTACTTGTAAAAGAGAGGACATATTGACAAAACTGGAGTACTTGGCATGATGTTGATGGTTTTTGAAATTTATTACTGAAACTTGGAGTAATGAAAAGACTCTGATGCTTAGGGGATTTACATTACTATAATTTTAGGATATCACAAGACTTCCATAACATAGAAATATCATAAAATAAGGACCAGAGAACCACAGAATCAAAATTGAGTTTTGGAGTTTGGTAGTAGTGCTGTTTTGTTCACCTCTTAGGGTGGTAACTTAAATGAGTAACTTGAATTCCCCTGTGTGTTGTGTAGTGGAACTGGCTGAGTTTGGTTATCAGAATGAGCAGAGATCCTTTAGCTAAGCGGTGGGAAATGTCAAAGGAAACTGTTTTCTGAGGTTTTAATTCAGAAGTGTTTCCCTTAATGGCTAGTGCTGGCTTAAATAAATATCCCTACCTGTGTGCTGCTACTTAATTCTGTCAGTACAGTTGTTTGTACTACTATATGAGGAACTGCATTAAGGTTTGAGAGTGGTGTTTCTATGGTTTTGAGGGTTTTATTTCCCTTTTCCTCATGAAGAAAAGAAAGGAGATGATATGACTATGAAAGAAAAGTGCCCTAGGACTCCCAGGACAGATAGGGACTAGCACCTGTGTTCTGTCTTCTGAAATGGGTTATAAAGGTTTTTGCTTCTGAAGACTGACCATCTAGTATTTCTTTAAAATATTGCTGCAGGGGAAGAAAACCTGTTCTAATACATACTTTTCTCTTGTACTGCTAAAGAGAATGTTAAAAAATGCAAAATCTGAACTCAAAGTAGTATCTTGTAAGTATTGTTGTGATGTACACCAACAACAACAAAAAAAGGTGTCTGGAGCGCAAAAGCAAAGTGTACTTAGTTTTCTGCCTATTTTTTAGATTATCAGCAGAGTAAGAAGTCCTAAATTCTGGTGTTTGTCCTTCATACTTTTCCCCCCCTAATTTTGTGTAGATTTTTATTTCCTTTAGCAGAAGGCATAGGGAATGGTTGTGAGTGTGGGTGACAGAGTCTGCCAACAGTCTAAATAGATGTTGCTTCTAAAAGGAGTAGCTTCTCCTGGCAGGAGCACTGACACGCAGCTTCAAACATCTGTGGTACTAGCATGAGCTGTGTAGCTGCTTTCTGCCTTGCTGGCACTGACAGGTTGTGCATTGCATTCAGCTGCAGAAGGTGAAGCCTTTCTCTTGGGGTCAGTGAGTGCTCTTCCTGGCAGACTCCTGTGGTATGGAATGCAAGTACTGCTGCAGCCATAACTAGAAATAGTCGTGCCCTGTGTTATGCATGATGCTGTTTTCAGCTCTCCTCTGCCATGCAGAGGCATTTGGCATCTTGATCTGCAGATGTGCAGTTTAGAGCATGTAGGTGGCAGGTAAGCAGTAATATTTTCAGTTCTGTAAATCTCGCTCATTTCTGGACTTAATGCAATAGCAGAATTCTTAGGGAATTCAGTGCGCAAATGTTCATTGCCTTCGTGCCTGAGAGGAGACTACCATTGCTGAATTTAAACACTTGAGTATTTTGTGGATGCAGGTCGAAGTGAGTTGTGGTTGCATAAGCAGAAACAGATTTCTTATGCAACTGCAGTTGTTTATGCATTTGTAGTGACTTGTAAAGTGACACAAGAGGTTGTTACTCCGAGTGCCAAGAAGCTAGCACCTCAGCTGTTGAACCATTGTGCCTGAAAAGATAGTTATCTCTGAAGGGGGTGTAAATGAAAACCTACTTTCTCTGTTGCTTACCATGAGAAATCAAGCAATTTGTAGTCATTAGTTCTTCCTTAAAACCTTGTTAAGATTGTTTTGTTTGTTCTTCAAAGCTTGATTTATGACCTACAGTTTTTATTTTCTAGGTGACAAAACGGGAACAAGACCAGAGTAAGTGTCAGATTTTCTTCGCATTCCATGTTCTAATAGAAAACAGCTAAACAAATATTTTAGCTTTTCTGCTGATTTGATATTGAAAAAGGATGTGCATAACCAAATTTGCAACATAGGCAATTTAGTAATGTTTGATCATCATTTTAAGCACTGCAATTCTTCATTCAAATGCTATACCTACAACTTATCTGACATCTGCTATAGACTGATCATCTGGTCTGAAAAGTGATTTCTGCAAACGTATACAATGCTTACACCACAGGCTTGGACCCTGGCATAGGATCTGTGTGCATTAATCCAAATCATTCCTAGTTGCAACAATCATGCAATGGGTACAAAACTGTGTGATCACTCACTTGAATGTTATAGTGATATTTAGTAGTCATGCAAAAATGTTTAGCAGTATTGAAGGACCATCTAAACATTCATTGTCTCTTGTAGAGACAGCAAAGCACTGAAGGATGAAAATCTACCTCCAGTAATATGTCAAGATGTAGAAAATCTACAGTAAGTAGTGTTTTTTCTTTATGGTAGTTGTTTAGGTAAAGTATTGTATACTGTTGATGCTCTGTGACAAGAGTATGTTCGTGCAGGCTGCACGAAGGATGAGTTACTAGCCCAAGGCCTTTCAGCAGGTCAGCCCTGGGAACAGAATGGATGGATAGTTCTAGTAGCTAAAGCCTTAGTCTGGTTTTCTTCAGTCTCACTTTTTCATGCATTTATGCAAATAGGCCTGCCCAACATTATGCTCTTAACCATCTCTCTCTTGGAGTATTAAGCCTGTTGCACACGCATAGTAAGTATTGAACCTTATATCCATATTGCATGTGCATCATGGATCTTCTGTGGAATAGAGAACTGTACAAGAATCTTCCCTTGGACAGGAAGGAAATGGTTTATAGACTAGGTGGCATGCATTGCGTTTGTGAGTTCAATGTGGTAATTGCTTTTACAGAGATGTTACACATCACTATATATATAACATCATATATGTCTTAGCTTGTCAGGGGTCAGTATAACATTTTTAAACACTTGGTATTTAAAGTTGAGGAGTTCGGGGGAGGANTCTTAGCTTGTCAGGGGTCAGTATAACATTTTTAAACACTTGGTATTTAAAGTTGAGGAGTTCGGGGGAGGAGAATTGGTTTTGTTTTGGTTTGGTTT